>PVJD01012326.1:0-40469 GCA_004026545.1 Mormoops blainvillei
CAGATATTAACCCGGAAGTTCCCCCTAATTGTAAGTCCCTAGTGAGTACTAAGGGTTCGGGGTTTTGCCTCTACTGCTTCCTGAAGGCTGACAATGACATATCCCACCTTTCCGACACCACTCTCAATGAAACGGTGGCCATTTGTAAACCATTCTGCTTCAGGGTTGGGTAAAGGTTTATGATTTTTGGGTCAGCCTGCTAGAATATACTTATGCAATAATTGCTATGCAATGGTGTGTGACTTAGGTTTCTGTGTGTTGGTAGGAGAGTTGGTAGGATTGAGTTTGACAAGCCTTTAGGATTAACTCAGGAGAGTCGGAAGAGAGCCTGGTGTTTACTTAGCCTTCCCCCTGTGAGCCATGGATATCCCTTTATTTCTAACATAGACTGTACTTGATGGGGAGGGGCATTTGTTCTGCTAGTGGCCGCCCTAGAGGACGTTTACAGGTCTCTCTTGCTAGGAGAGCAGGGGTTGCTATGGCTCAAACGGTGTCGTCAGCCGGTTACTATGGGATCTAGTTGTTTTGAAAAGTAAGCTGCTGGCCTTACAGCTGGGTCCAGTTCTTGTGTGAGGACTCCAAGTGCTATTCCCTGTTTCTCTGCTATTTACAGGGTGAAAGGTTTTTCTAAATCTGGCAGTCCCAAGGCAGGTGCACTGCTTAGCTTGGCTTTTAATTCCTTGAAGGCACGGTGGCGTTCAAGGGTTCGGTCTGTAGGTCCTCTGTTGTCCGCCTTCAGAGCTTCATATAGAGGTTTAGCAATTACTTCAAAATCTGGTATCCAGAGGTGGCAGAAGCCAGCTATTCCTAAAAAGCCTCAAAGCTGTTGCTTATTTTGTGGGACTCTGAGGGTCTGTATGGCCTATTTTCTTTCGGGTGACAGTCCAGGTTCCTTGGGCAAGTAGGTAACCCAGGTATTAGACCTGTTGGGAGATTATTTGGGGCTTTTGAGAGAAACTGTAATGCCAGAGTGGAATTTTTATCTCAGTCACCTTTGTTAGTGTTAGAAGTTAGTAAATCACCCACACGTTGTAGGAGAGTCCCGCTTGTCGACTGGACCCCCTCAGCACCTGGGCTGGAGCATTTCCAAACAAATGGGAACTGTCCGTGAAGCTCTGCAGAAGCACAGTCCGTGCACACGGGCGAGTCTCCCTAGTTCAGGGGCTAGTGCATCCAAAGGTGAACGGGCACTGGAGGCCGGCCGAAGAAGGCGCCCTTTAAACGTGATACAGCAAAATGCTTGGCTTCCCCTAGGATTGGAGTTAAGATAGGGGAGGGGTCTGGAACTGTAGGACGTACAGGAATTACAGCCTCGTTTACTGCTCTTAGGTCTTGTGCAAACCGGTATTCTCCATTTGGCTTTTGTACTAGAAGAATAGGTATATTGCATGGGGACCTGAGAAGCCCATGCTTTAAATACCTTTCAGGATGAGGTTTGGTCATTCTAATGACCTCAGGTCTGAGAGGGCACTGCCTCTTGTTAGGGTAGGATACCCTGGTTTTAGGGATATCCTGATATGGGGTACATTGTTGCCTGGTATTTAAGTTTCCCATATCTCGGGGTTGACTTGGTTGAGAACAGATTTTGCAATATTATTAATGCCTGGTTCAGGGTGAGAAGTTAGACTGACCGTGAGGCATAACAGTGAGGGTTCATTATCCTCTGTGGCTAATGCTCCTAGGGGTATGGTAGTTTCTAGGCTGGACAAGATATGCCTCCCTAACAAGGGAACGGGCCACGACAAAGGCATGACTAAAAGCGATGCTCCCAAAGGAGCTGCTGAGGGGTTGAGGATGCCCGTTTACCAGGGATCGGGCAGGTCTGGGGAGAAAGTCACCGTGGTGAGTGAGTCAGAACAGAGTAAGCAGCCCCCATACCTAACAAAAATGTAATGGGCTTACCTGCCACATCAAGGGTCACCCAGGGCTCCTCTGGTGTGATGGTCAGATGGTCGGTGGGGGCGGTGGGAGGCCTCAGGCATTGTCTGTCCTAGGAGGTTTTAACCACCATTAGTTGGGAGGCACCAGGTTCCCTTGGAGCCAAGGACACTCATCCAATGGCCCTCCCTGTTGTAGTGGGGCAAGGTCCCTGAGGCATTCGGGCTCCTCAGGCACGGTTTTTCCAAGTGTCCTTCTCCACAGGAATGGCCTCACCCCTTAGGTGTTTGTTGAAGCCAGGGAACCCTAAGGCAGCATAAAACCTAAAGCTTCATTCAGCTAACAAGCGAGCCTTTTGTCTGGATCAAGTGGTCCTTTGTTCTTCCTCGTCCTGTCTTGGTTGTTAAAAACACTGAAGACTGCCACTACCAGCTGCTCAATGAGGGCCCGGGGGCCCAAGACTAGTTTTTGTAACTTTCTTCTGATGTCTGGGGCTGCTTGTTTCATAAAACCCATCCCTGGAAGGGGCGGGCTCTCACCGGACTCAGGATCGGTATTCGGGTACTTTCCTAAAGCTGCTGTTAATCGCCCCTGAAATAGGGCAATGTTTTCATCCTTTCCCGAGAAACTTCGTTTACTTTATCATAATTAAAGGCTTAACAGTGCATTTTTTCATCCCTAATTGAGGCAGTTTAGCATGTGGGACCTCCGGTCCTTTCCGTGTTGTCCTTCATCCGGCCCAATTTAATAGACCCAGTTAGGTTTGACCTGGGAGTGCATCTCCCCCAGACCCTATATACAATGTTAAGCATGATGACTGGCTAGTTCTTCAGCATAAGCCCTTGCAGCTCCTGTTAAACGCTGTTTTTTTTTTTTGTTGCTGTTGTTGTTTAATCTACAGTACAACAGTGGGAAAGGACAATCTGTAAATCATTCCAAGTCAGGTCATGAGTCAGTTAAGTAGTTCAACCCTTCTGTGAATTTGTCAGGGTCCTCAGAAAATCTGCCGAAGTTTTCTTTGCCGAAGGCCAGAGAGAAGGGAACGGGGACCTGGATGATCCCCCTCCCAGGTTCTCCATTTACTACTTTCCTCAGAGGTAACATGTTAGGGTTTGGATGTTACTGAGCTCTGCTCCCTATAGTGGCTAGACACAAAGAGGGGCAGGTGCGGGGGTTCTGTAGCGGAGGAGGGGCTCTAAGGTAGTGATGTTACGGAAAAATGAAGCGACCAGACACTGAGGGGTTAGGAGCACGATCTTTATTTACGTGCACGGGCCCAGAGGAGACAAACTCCAAATTCTGAGCCCAGAACAATAGCCCCGCACTCCTTTTATGCTGGGCCAAGTGGGGGAAGGGTCTTGGGAGGTATGGTATAGATTTGGCGCGAAGGGGCTTACAGAGATGGGAGATAAGCCTTTACAGCATTTGTCAGGGCAAATGGTGTCTCAACATCTACAGCATTAATCAGAGCAAATAGCATTTCATCTTTGGTATCAGCCTTGATTTCCTCTACAGTGAGGCTACTTTGGGGGACAGGCAGGCTGGAAATCAGGCGGTTCCACCCTTGGGTTGGGTTTGTTTGCTCTCCTAGGAGCAGAGGCTGGCATCTTGGCGGGACTGAGAGAAAGTTGTCTTCCAATTCATCTAACCCCGAAACAATGGCAGTACACATTCTACAAGGCTCTCTTCAGTCTTTATCTTGCTAAAGGGCCATAAACATCTCTGAACATAAGGTATTTCACTCCATTAACCTTCATTTTTGCAAAACAAGTCTAATTGGAGAGTAGTATTATAACTCAAGAGATCCATTTGTAGACCAGACTTCCCCATCCACCAGTTTGTGTTGAGGCCAGGTGTATTACAAAGGAAAATAAAGCATGTTTTCTTCTGATGGTTGCCCAATTATGAAGGAGACACCCAGGGGGATTGTGGGGAATGCTTTAGGCACTGCCCGTTTCATCTCTTTATCTGGTTAATACAGCTGATGGGTGATTATTAGACCTCTGGGACCAGGATGTAAGGCCCAGGATGAAGTGTCAGTCCAGTCAGGGGACCAGTCCCAATGAAAAGTGGCCTGGTCAGCAAGAAAGAAAAGTATGAAAAGGGCACAGGACGTGATTAGGGAGAGGATGCGCCAGACAGTGGATAGGCAAGGGCTCCGGGGAATTTCCTGGAGGAACATGAGTCTCTGCTCTGACCAGGTATAGCTGAGGTGCATAGCATGTGGACAGCGGCTGCAAAGAGAAACCCAGTGACAGAGGGTAAGGTGTGATATAACAAGAATGAAGTTTTCAAAGGGGATGAAATGAATACTCCAAATAGAGGACCAAGAGTCACAGCATGAGTCACAATAGTAGCATCTTCTGGGAGCCTGATTCATGCACCTTGAAAGTCTCTGAAGCAAGTCAAGGAAGCCGGGTCCCTGGCAGATAGAGCAGAAGTCTGAAAAGAAAGTATGTCTATAGAAAGCTGAAGAAAAACAAGGCCACTTCATTTGGATGCCTAGAGTGATCAGGCCCTAACTCACCATGTACCCCCGACACCCAGGAGTCACCTGGGGACCAACATGTGGGCAGATTACTCATGCCTCAGGACAGGCTTACCAATGGCCATGGTGTTGACAAGGCCCTCAGATGATGGGTTTCCTCTGCTTCTGGTAGGGGGCTTCCCCAACACCGACAATGAGACGCAATGGAGAAGACGAATTAGATAGAGTGAACACGTAAAAACAAGTCCTGCTGCGGTCTCTACAAAGAATGTCACCAGAACGGGTCTGGGCTGAGGGGAGGCCTGCCCCAGCACGGTCCAGGACAAGCAGGGTCTTGACTCGTGCAAGAAAAAAAATTCAAGACGTGAGTCCAGGTGCAAGTGAGAATAAGTTCATTAAAGCTTAGGATAAAGAAATCAAAAATACATGCCTGGGGAAAGGGGTGCAGCCATGCTCAAGGGAGAGCACGCGCTGGTGTCCTTTGTCTTGGAGGTTTTTATCTATTTTCTATAGGTGAGAATTTTAGGGGGGTGGTCCCAGAGGAGGATCTCAACAGCATATTCATTAGATTTCCAGGTGTGTCATTTACTATGCTGATGTATCAAAATGAGTACGTAGTGGGCTCAGGGGTCATTCTCTGGTTAGTTTTCATCTTTGTTTTCTATTAGTCTGGCTCTAACTGGATTTTTTGTTGTTGTTGCTATCTGTCTTTGTGACTAAGGCGATTTAAGCTACTTGCTCTTAGGCGTCTTCGGTGGGGGAGGACAGAGTCTTGGGATTGACTCAGCTATTTTGGCCGTTTGTTCAGCCATTTGTCTGTTTCCTCTTCCACTTGCAGGGAATTTTCCTAGTTTCTTACTAACCTGCCTAAGTAGCCATGCAGAAACTCCATTTCTTCTTCTTTTTTTTAATCCTTACCCAAGGATATGTTTTTTATTGATTTGAGAGAGAGAGAGAGACGTGGATAGGTTGCCTCCCACACCTGCCCTGACCTGGGATCAAACCTGCAACCTTAGGTGTGCGCCCTGACCAGAGATCTAACCCGCAACTTCTCGGTGTACAGGACGATGCTCCAATCAAGTGAGCCATCCAGCCAGGGTGAAGCTCTATTTCTTAAATATAACTCTTTCTCCTTTCTGTTCTTCTGTTCCTTTCCTTAATCCTTAAGCCTTTAGGATATCAGGTTCTGGTCAGTATCAAACTGTCTTAAGAACAAAGCCTCAGGCCTGTTGACCATAGAAACAGAGTTTTGGTCAAGCTAAAGATAGTATCTTAAGTTCAGCTATGTTTCAGCTCTATGCCCATGAAAGCAGAAGGACTGTATGGAGCACACCCTCACAACACCAGACATTTTCCATGGCTGACATCAGGACCTGATACAATGATCAGCTACTCCCTGGTTCCAACCCATCATGGAGCTCATGACCCCATCTCCTTCAGCCATCATGACCAAAGATTTTTTTTCCCTGTAGAGCCTATTTCCTGGAAACCATCAGGGAGCCAGGTTTTTGAGCCCTAGCTTACCTGGGACTCCTGATGTGGCGCCTTTTCCTCAACTAAGAAACCTCCACTTCCTTTGCTGCAGACTCCTGTTTGCATTTGGTTGGGCTTTGATGCACACAGGTGACTGGGCCTCTTTAGTCTGGTAACATTCTCTCTGTTAGAAAACCTGTCAGTAAAAAATATGTTGGTATTGAGACAGGTTGAGCCTCTCCTAATAGGATTGGAGTTTCTGTCAGTTACCCCTCAAACCCCATGCCCGATCAGCATCCCAATAGAATAGCACCAGTAACCGAAAGGTACTACTTTATTGGGCAAAGAAACTTTCTCAACCCTAACGCATGCACAGTTTAGCCTCAGAATGAGTGCTGTGTGACCTTGCCCTCATTGTAATAGTGAGAAACAGACCCCTGGGTAGAGATTTAACATGCTAATGAGACATGCCACCCATGAAGAAATGCAGTTGTACTGCACAGGCACCGGCTTCCATGCTGCTACATAATTAGACATCACACTCAGACGTCACCTTTCCTGCCTCAACTTCTTTAAAACTATCCCCAAGCCTTTGTTTAATGAGCAGCCCACTCTTCTTCTCACTTGGGACTAACTCCCCTGTGCACATCAGCTACAGTAAACCTCTCACCTGAGAACTTTTCTTTTTCTTTCTTTTTTTTTCTTTTTTTGGTGACAAACTCTCTTTATTTCTCTCTTGGGAGTTCCCAAGAACTTTGGAAGTCAGTAACAGTATGATGAAATTTTCATAAGTAATCTACACATAGCTGTTAAGAGCAAGTTAGTTAAATAGATGTGAGTAGAATTTTTAAAAATTTAGGTGAGCTCTTCAAATAGCTTTTCTAAATCTTTTCAGTAACCCGAAACTTCAGAGTTTTACTAAGTTAAATGAAATGATGAAAATATGTTGAGTATCTAGATTATAAGATAAATAGTGAAACATTAATCGCTAAGCATGAATCCATCTAGTTTGGGCTTCCTGCTGTGGGAGAACTGAAGATAAACTGGGGTCTATTAGCAGACATGTCTTATGCCAAAAACTTTTCTATAAGAAAGCATGTGTTTCTAGAAATCATAAAAAATATGCCTGTCGGTCCACAAAATGCTAATGTAAATGATAGTTTACAATTGCGTACTTCTTAGTTTTTACTAGAAATTAAGGTTTCTAAGAGTTAAATCTAATTAATATGTGTTATTAAAGTGTGAACAAAAAAGGGGCTCTGCCAAAATAAACAAAATAGAAACAGACACACAGATACAGAGCACAGACTGACAGTTGCCGGAGGTAAGGGGCGCTGTGGAACGGGGCGGAAAAGGTGAGGGGCTCAGAAGTACAGTTGGCAACTACAAAACAGTCACTAAGATTATTGTAATAACTATGTACGGTGCCGGGTAGGCTATGAAAATATCAGCAGAGCCACTTTGTATGTAACTGTCTAACCACTACTGTGCACCTGAAACTAGTACAAAATAATATTGAATGCAAGTTGTAATTGAAAAATAAAATTAAAGGGGGGGCTCTGTAATAAATCTGATAAGCCCAGTGACTAAAAGTAATCTCCCATGATGATATTGAGAAAGGGTATCTGGCAAAAAACAGCTGCAATTGATAAAAGCTACAGAAGCTGTCAGGAAAGAAGACCTACCCCCAATAGATTTATGGCTTAGAACTGGCAGAGGCCAACTAGATCCGGCACAGCAGCTAGTTTCACCTTACACCTCATTATACGCTCATTGTAATACATTAACATACTAAATGACACAACTTGCACCACCATGATTGGAAGCAGAAAGCCCATATAAGGACACAAAATGGCCAATAAGATTCTTTTGATAAGTCTCGACCCCTTTCTGGAAAAATCCTAAATATTCCTCCCCCTTAGTGTATGCCCTACCCCTCAATTAAATGAGCCCCAATAAAAGAGGTAAATCCTGCTAGGAAGGGGCTGCTCTGTCTGTCTGTGGAGTAGCCCATTCTCTGCCCCTGGTACTGAACATTGAGTGGGGTCCTGCTGCCCACAGCCACCCTCTAGGCAAAATTCCAGAGGCAAAAGTTTGATGATAAAGGAAAGGAGTCTTTATTCAAAAGCTACACAATTTTAGAATAACAGCTTTCCACATGCATCAGTCACTTAAGCCTCTCAATTAAGGCTAAAATCTTTAACTTTTTTTAAAGGCTTTATTTATTTATTTTTAGAGAGAGGTGAAGGGAGGGAGAAAGAGAGGAAGAGAAACATCAACCAGCAGCCTCTTGCATGCTCCCAACTAGGGACCTGGCCTGCAACTCAGGCATGTGCCCTGTCAGGGAATTGAACCAGCGACCCTTTGGTTCTCAAGGTGGTGCTCAATCCACTGAGCCACACCCACCAGGGCAAAAATCTTTAATTCTTTAGTTACAGCTTTTGTCACTTAAACCTTTCAATTCAGGCTAAACTCTTTAACACCGAAGTTAATTAAACTCTTTAATTCCCCCTGTTAGTTTTCAATTATCTTATTTCTATAGGATTAGTTTACAAACTAAAATAACATAAGATACAAAAGCTACAAAATTTTGGAAGAATGGCAGGCTTCTGCCTCAGAGCCCATCCCCTCTAGGACACCCAAAGAATAACCCTGCCACCCTCTGCCAGGCCACCCTGATCCTAAGGTATGCCTGGAGTTTCTTGTCCCACCCAAAATCCACCCAAAATTCCACCTCTTGGGAAAGGCAGGCAGCTGCAGCATGATCATCCAGGCATCCTTGAGGAAGAGAGCCAGAGAGGCAGAGAGCCAGTCTCTGCCCTTCTTTTATTTTAAATCTTTTGTCCCATAATTTCATGCACTCTGGAGGCCTTCAGCTTCTCAGCCAATCCTGTCCTTGTCTGTTTACCACTGCCTCAGGCAACCTCCTGCTATACCCACCCCCACTCCTCCTCGGTGATCTGATCAAATCTCCCTGTACTACCTCACTACTTCACTAATAAACCCTTTCACTTTAAACTCTATGCTGGCTCATATTTGAATTCTTTCATACATGATGCCAAGAGCCCACATTGGGTTGCAGATCCCTGGGTCCCAGACCCCTGAAATACCTGCATCAATCTGATTATACATTTTTGAGTAAGTCATGGTGGGTAGTCACATTCCAGGCCTTTAAAAGATTTAGCTTTGCCTTAAGCAAGCCCTGTCCATTGTTCTTGTTCTAGGTTAACACACCTTTGAAATGCCAGAAGCAATCCTCTTTTCCAGACCCTCCCTCAGTGGAGATACCCTTAAAGGAGCACATAATCTTGTTAACTGTCTTGCAATCCAATCATAGAGATCCACCGCTCCTGGCTTTCTCCAACCTTTGTTAGCCTTTGTGAGGGGATCACAGTCCCTTCTTAATTCCAAATGTGTAAAAGAAACCAGAGCACTGAGATCTTGCTTTCTTGCATGTTTGGTTCAAATAAACTCATATAAAAATTCTGTACAGATTTGAACATTTCTTACATAGATAAAAACTACTAGAAATAATACAGGAAACAACTCAGTATGTAAGGAAAGTAGAACATGTTTTGGGCTGAGCAAAGGTGTAAGGTACGGAGATGCATTTTTTGTGAAGGGAACTGAGTAATTTTATCTAAACTAGAACTTCTGGTTATGAAGGACAAACTAAACGTATTTTAAAGAGTTGAAAAGAGAAAGAGAATTTCACCCATGTAGTCGAGCTGCCTAAAACCTGAGTTGGTAATATGAGGGTTTTAAAATAAGCTTTGATATCAATAATGTACTTATGCTTAAGTAAAACTTAAACTTGGTTTCCTTTCATCGGCTGAAAGGACAGTGTCTCCTTGGACGGCAGGCCTGCTCCTACCGAGCAAAGATGTTGTGCCTCAGTGGCTGTGCTCCGCGCTGCCTTCCCAGCGCTTCGCTTGATATCGAGTCTCCTCGATGTGGACCTGTGTTTTGCTCAGATCTTCGTAACCTTCTGTATTTGCCTTTGACATATCATTTCATAATGACCTGTGATCCTATTTAGTCGTGTTCATACTTTTGATACTTTTGACGAACTTCCCATAATCAAATTCTTAAAGTCTTTTTGATCACAAACTAACTTTAAAATTTCTCAGAGGTCTAGAAGGCCTCAATAGGTTTGTTTCTCTTCTTATAAAAAAGGAAATTTTGAACTAATTAGGTTTATTTGATATGTTAAATTAAGGTGTACCTCATTTTATTGCATATCTCTTCATTGCACTTCATGGCTATCGTGGTTTTCACAAATAGAAGCTGTGTCACAACCCTGTGTCAGGCGAGACTGTAGGCACCATTTTCCCAACAGCATTTGCTCACTTCATGTCTCTGTGTCACATTTGGGTAATTCTTGAAATATTTTAAACATTTCCATTGTTATTATACTTGTTATGGTGGCCTGTGATCAATGATCTTTGCTTTGGTGTTACTATTGGAATTTGGGGCGGGGGACACCACAAACAACGTCCATATAAGAGGGCAAAATTAATCGATAAATATTATGTGTACTCTGACTGATTCACCCTCTCCCTCTCCTCAGGCCTCCCTATTCCCTGAGACATAATATTGAAATTAGTCCAATAAATAACCCTACCATGGCCTCTAACTCTTCCAGTAAAAGGGAAAGTCACATCTCTCACTTTAAATCAAAGCTAGAAATGATTAAGTTGAGTGAGGAAGACATGCTGAAAGCTGAGATAGGCTGAAAGCTATGCCTCTCGCACCAACAGTTAGCCAAGTTTTATAAATGTGAAGGAAAAGTTATTTAAGGGAGCTAAAAGTGCAATTCCAAGGAACACACAAATGACATGAAAGCAAAACAGCCTTATGGCTGATGTGGAGAAAGTATTAGTGGACTGGATAGAAGATCAAACCAACCACAGCATTTCTTAAGCCAAAGCCTAACCCAGAGCAAGGCCCTAACTCCCTTCAATTCTGTGAAGGCCAAGAGAGGTAAGAAGGTTGCAGAATAAAAGTCTGAAGCTAGCAGAGGTTGGTTCCTGAGATTTAAGGGAAGAAACCATTTCTATAACATCAAAGTACAAGGTGAAGCAGAAAATGGTGATGTAGAAGCTGCAGCAAGTTATCCAGATCTAGCCAAGATAATTAATGAAACTGGCTGCACCGAACAATAGATTCTCAGTGTAGATGAAACAGCCTTATATTGGAAGCAGATGCCATCTACGACTTTCACAGCTAGAGAGAAGCCAATGCCTAACTTCAAAGCTTCAAAGAACAGGCAGGCTCTCTTTTCCGGGACTAATGCAGCTGGTGATTTTAATTTTAAGCCAATGCTCATTTACCATTCTGAAAATCCGAGGGTCTTTAAGAATTGTGTTATATCTCCTCAGCCTGTGCTCTGTAAAAGGAACAAGAAAACCTGAATGACAGCACATCTGTTTACAACACAGTTTACTGAGAATTTTAAGCCCACCGTTGAGACATGCCACTCAGAAAAAAAGATTTCTTCCAAAATATTATTGTTCATTGACAATGCACGTGGTCACCCAAGAGCTCTGGTAGAGGTGTATGTGATTAATGTTGTTTTTCATTCTGCAGCCCATCAATCAAGGAGCAATTTCAATTTTCAAGTCTTATTATTTAAGAAATACATTTCATAAGGCTATAGCTGCCACCCATAGTGATTCCTCTGATGGGTCTGGAAAAAATAGATGCCATCAAGAACATTCTTGATCCATGGGAAGAGGTCAAAATACCAGTATTGACAGGAGTTTGAAAGAAGTTGATTCCAACTCTCGTGGATGACTTTGAGGGGTTCAAGGTTTCAGTGGAGGAAGTAACTGCAGATGTGGTGGGAATAACAAAAGAACTAGAATTGAAGTGGAGTCTGAAGATGTGACTGAATTGCTTCACTCTCATGATTAAATTTTAATGGATGAGCAGTTAAATACTTCTTTGGATGAGGAGGAAAAAAAAAAGTAGTTTTTGAGATGAAATGTACTCCAGTGAAGATGCTGTGAAGAAATGACAACAAAGGATTTAGAATATTACATAAACTTAGTTAATAAAACAGCAGCAGGCTTTGACAGGGTCGATTCTAATTCTGAAACAAGTTCTACTGTGTTTAAAATGCTATCAAACAGCATCACATGCTACAGAGAAGCTGGTCATGAAAAGAAGAGTCAGTCGATGTGGCAAACTTAATTGTCCTATTTTAAGAAATTGTCACAGCCACCCCATCCTTCCGTGACCACTATCCTTATCAGTCACCAGCCATCAACACTGAGGCAAGAACTACCACCAGCAAAAGGAAAATCACTCCTTGATGAAGGCTCGGATTACAGTTAGTATTTTTTAACAATAAACGATTTTTGAATTAAGGTACATACATTGTTTTTTAACATGTAATGCTATTGCACACTTAATGGACTGCAGTATAGTGCAAACATAACTTTTATGTGCCCCAGATAACCAAAACAGCCATGCGACGTTATTTCAGCCTCTGCTTCATTGCCGTGGAACTGACTCCACAATATCTTCAAGGTCTGCCCACACGTGAAAAGCATTGTCAAATAAGTGGCCTTAAGCCTTCTCTATGTTGTGTCTATATAAGTATATGTTATAAGTATTCCAGAAATGGTGTGAAATTCCTGAAAGTCTGATTATGTCCTGGCATAAGATGTCATCTGTCATCAAGACTGAGGCTCACACCAAAAGAACTAAACCTGATACACAGGTGAGTGCCCCAGGTGATTTTCATAGAAAGGCAGCAACACAGTGTCTATAAAGGATTGTGGCACATGAGGATGCCAGACTTTGCCATCCCGATGCCCTTGTAACATGGCAACAGTCTGCCCCTGGGTCAGAGAAATTAAGATGGGTAAACAATGGCTGTATATTTTTAAAAGATTTTATTTGTTTCTTTTTAGAGAGAGAGGGGAAGGGATGGAGAAAGAGGAAGAGAAACATTGATGTGTGACTGAAACATCAATCGGTTGGCTCTCGCACTGTCCCAATTAGGAACTGACCCCACAACCCAGCCATGTGCCCTGACCAGGAATCAAACCAGCGACCCTTCACCTTGCAGGACAACACCCAGCCAACTGAGCCACACCAGTCAGAACAACAATGGCTGTAGATTAAACAGCCAGGGCTATGGGACCAGTTCCCGGCAAACCCCATTTTTTGGTTTTTGCATTTCTTCACCTACCATAGTCATTTCAGATGACTCAAATTATGAGTAGATATCTGTGAGGAGTCGTCTGTGAAAATGTTAAAGCCGTCTACCAACAATGCCTGACCTGCCAGGTCCGTAATCCTAGAAGAAGTACTTTTAGAGGGTCCAGACCTCCCTTCTTAGGACCTGCAGCTTGATTTCATTCAACTGCCTCTTAGCATGGCTATCAGTCCCTTCTTTCTGTCATGTGTGTGTTTTCTGGATTGCTTGAAGCCTTCTCCTGTCACAAGGCTGATGCCCTCAGGGTGGCAAAGAAGCTGTTAGAGAATGTGTTTCCCACTTGGGGTATGCATTCCACAATCTCCAGTTATTAAGACATTCGCCTCACTGGACAAATTATATGAGCCTTAATGAAGGCCTTGCAACCTTCTTGTAATTATCACTGTACCTGTCAGCCTCAGTCATCAGGCAAGGTCAAGAGAACTAATGAAGTCCTCAAACTTAAAACTTCTAAACTTGCTAAAACTACTGGACTTTCCTGTATTGCCTTTGATCTTTCTGACTGTTCACGGTACCCTCTTTGGGGAACACTAACTCACTCCACCTGAGACAGTCACCAGCAGACCAGTGTCTACTGGTATACAGCCCTCTGCTGATCCCTTGGCACATGCTAATATAATCAGCTGCTGTAAGTCTTTAATGTCTTATGCTCACATGTGCATCAACTGATCAAAGAAGCTTTCTCAGATCCCAAGTCAAAGGATCGTATTGGTCCCAGTCTAGAGCCTGGTGACCGGGGTTTTGGGAAATGTCATCAGAGGAAGATAGCCAAGGACTCCTGACCAGTGTTGCAAAACTAAAAGGTACTGAGGCTTGGATACACATCTCACAGCTAACGAAGGCTCCACCTGACATGTGATTCTGTGCAGATGCTGGAGAACTTTGAATCAAATTGAGGAAGAAGAGGAGTATCTGACATCAAGGTAGGAGACAAATCAAGCTGCTGTTTTTCCTTCCAATACTCTGACATTGACCTGGAAAGATAATGCCCACCCTTTACCCCTACATTCCCATAGTTAATATAGATCAGATTTGTCCCCACCCACTAAGAAATTCTATCAGCAGCACTCACCTTTGCAGCCATTTGGAGGACTATCTTATGCTCGGAGATTCTCTTCCCACATGTGCTAAAAAGCTGACTAACCTCGAGCTTAAATGAGTAACACAGTAGTCCCTAAAACTGACGTGCCCACTAAGGTGATGCTAACTCAGCACTTTAAGATGCTCTCCAACACTTGACAAAATATAGACTTTGGATAAGAAATACATGAGAGTTCTCTCTATTACCCTTCTTTGTTACTCAAATGTGGCCTCAAGCTGTTTCTGGTCTGTGCAATTTCCCTCTGATGTGAGACATGAGACCCAGGGAAGATTCTTCCTGGCACCTTGTCCCTTGGAAAACCTGACTCTTGGTCAGTGATGCTTTCAAAGATCTTGGTTAAAAAGGGAAGTTGTGAAAAATCACTAAAGGAAACCTCATCTAAAATTGGAGTCAGGAAGGTCTACACAGAAGGAGCTTTCATCCTACCTCCTCATCAATTACCCCAAACAAGAAGAAGTGTACCTTGCATCTTCAACCAGAAAGTGGTACCAGTCTCTACTGCCTCAGCAGGAGGGAGATTTTCTTGTTGCCTAGCAACAAGTCCAGCCAATGAAATGCCACAACTCAACCAATGAGAAGCTGTAGTCACCCTGAACTCTTACTTTCCTTCAACTTTCATTTCTCTTTTTCTAATGACTTTCTTGCCCCAACCTTATTTTTATAAAAAAATAAACCTTTCATTTTGTTTTAATTCCTTGGAGTACCTCTCTGCCAGGTGAGATGTTGCCTGATTCATGAATCACTTAATAAAGTCAATTAGATCTTCACACTTACTCAGCTGAATTTTGTTTTTGAACACAAGCAACATTGTTGTTGTTGTTGTTGTTGTTGTTTGTTGTTGTTGTTTTTTAACACAACAGACTTTAGGGAAGCCTGTTGACATCAAGGTTGCGAAGGTGCTAACCATGAGCTTTTAGAAGCCCCATTGAAGCACAGTCAGGATGTGGGAGAGAAGGTGGTCAAAGGGACACACAAGGCCTTTGCCCTGTCCCAGGCTGCTGCCTCCTGAGGTTAGAGCCTGGCTACACCCATGTGTAGGCCGAGCGACCTTGAGCCACTACCTCCCTGCTTTGTGCCTCAGTGTCCTTATATATAAAAAAGAATTGTAATCATGACTCCCATGGGGGTGGTTGTGAAGTTGGTGATGGGAGTACTGTGCTTAGTACCAGTCTTGACACAGAGTAGGTGCTCATAAGGTATTATTTTTTATTATTGTCACTGAACATTAGTTAGGGGATAGACCAAGTCAGAGAAGAGAGAACACTTTTCTCATTACCTGCACATTACTCTGTTTAATATGATAAAATTCTCAATACACTTTTAATGATACTTCTTCCCACAAACTCACCAAAAAGGCTGTGAGACTCTGAGATCCCTGGTGAGCCAGGACCATCTCCCCATCCTTTGGCTTTATTTCCACACCAGCCTGGTGGTGAGTATTGACTCTTCACATAAAGGACCCTTAGCCCTGGGTACAGGATGGATGAGATCACATGCTGTCTACTTTGCAAGTGGCAAAATCCACCACAGATTGGCTTACTGGGTCACATACTGAATGAGCTCAGAGGGCAAGTGACCTGCAGGCAAAGCTTGGTGCAGGAACTCAGTAATGTCCTCAAGGCTTTGTTTCTTTCAGTCTCTGCTCTGCCTTCCCCTGGTGGTCCTACGATGCCTGCTAGCACTACGTGCTTCTTTTCCTCGGCCAGTCAGGTCCAGCCCACCGTTCTTGGAGCCTACAGCTGCTTGAGCCGGCGGCCAGAACCCTGAGTTGTCATGGTTGCTTGGCCTCTCTCTCGCACCAGAGGAGGCAATTCGAGATCAGGAATTGGCTCTTAGGTCTCAAAATCCCCAACCCTTACTACAGGGCATAGAATACAGTGGATGCTTCAAGGTTTGCTGAAAATGACCAAACGCATGCAATACTGCACAGTGATGTTTCACTCTAACAAATTCCCTCCAGGCAACCCTTGAGAGCAGTGGGATGGATGCACTGACTGTGTTTGGCAGCAACATGAAGCTCCTGCTGCAGCCCTTGCTGTCTATAGAAGCTTCTAGTGAGAGAAAGCCTACGGTGGGTGACTTATATGTTTGTGGGCTTTTAATTGAGCACAAGACCAGGTGCCTAGATTGTCCCTTTGACTGACTTTTTCTGCAGGGGCTGTACAGGGCCAGTAAATGCACACAGAGAACATATAGGCAAAGCACAAAATTGAGTCTTTGCTGGTCTCTGTGTGTTTGAGTGTGAGGGCGTGCATCTGAGTGTGTGCACATGTGTGAGTGTGTGTATTTTAACCTGGTTCTACCCCCTCCCCCATCCTATCTCAGCTCTCAGGAACACACCCTGGAATCAAAATAGAAATTAATGAGGATAACAGGGTTGATTTTCACCCAACTTCAGAAACTGATATGGAAACGTAAAAATCTGGACAAATCCTACTTGCAACAGGTAGGCTTCAAATAGTTTTGTTAAAATAAATATTACACAGTACCTACATGTCTATGGATATAACTTAAACAAGGGCTTCTAGACCCTTACCATTCACTGCCTGCCATACAGTCTCATATATTCTGCACGATATTTTTTGTTGGTCATGCTTGTCACAGTCCGTGAAATTGATTTCACTGCAACCCAATGGGTCTTCCCCATCTCGCTGTTTTATTTGTATTTTTATTTTTTAAATTTATGACCTTTAGAGAAAAAGAGGAAGAGGGGGAGAGAAAGAAGGAAACACTGATTTGTTGTTCCACTTATTTATGCACTCATTGGTTGATTCTTGTATGTGCCCTGAGAGGTGATCAAACCCGAAACCTTGGTGTATTGGGACGATGCTCTAGCCAGCTAAGCTACCTGGCCAGGGCCTCCCATCTTGCTGTTTTAAAATCATCTTAGAGCATCTCTCTCCACTCTAGGGTTTTCTATAAGTGAGCACGAGAGGCTCGCCTTTGGAGAATGAGATGACAATTGGAGCATGGGCTCCAGCGAGGAAACAATTGGCTCTTATAAAGCCATCAGCAAATAAAGACCCTATTAGCCATGGGCTACCTCCAGAAAAGTGGAGACTGGCCTTCAGCTGCCGCCATGGAGGCTGCAGCTTTGTCATCACAGAAGTAGGGAACACTTCCCCCTGCCTCCCCTTCCTTCGTCCTCCCCTCCCCTTCTCTCCCCGCGCCTCTCACCCTCTCTAACCCCCTTTCCTCTTCCAAGGCCAGCAGGAATTCAGCAGCTCAGGCACTACCAGGAACCGGCTGAGCTGGCTTCCTGTCTGGACGCCGCCTTTCCCTGGCTCACAGCCCTGGCTGAGCCCCATCCTCCTCGGCCTGTCCCTTGGCCGCTGGTGGGGGAGGGGGGGATGGCTGGAGGGAGAGCTGTGGATGTTGGTGTTTCTTTTAATGCTTTGTAGAGCACAGCCCATCCCAAGCATATAATTTTAATTTTATGATATCAATATTTAGCTTCAGCAACGGAAATGTCAACTTCAATTATTTTCATGGAGTCTTGATGGCTCTGGAAATAAATCAATATAAATAATATTTTCATAAATTCCGAATCATGTTCTTAATAGCATTTTATCTATATTGCTATATCTATATTCAAAACAATTTTTCTTTGCATCTTAGCAATTAATCGTTGCCAAGTGCTTACTTTTCTGTTCCCCATTGATGTCAGCTCAGAGCCAGGAACTGGGGATGACACATTGACACAGGGGCCATGTCCCTGATCCCAAGACCATTTCTAATTCTATTACCCAAAGGATCATGATCCGTATAATGTGTCTTCCCCAGAAAACCATCCCCTTTCCTCTCCGCCCATTTACTTTGCTTACCCTTCTGGCCCACCGTCTCCAAAAAGCCGTCTCCACGGCTGGCAGGGATGAGTCCCTCCTCTACACTCACATGGCACTCACCGGCTCCCATCTACCGCTCCCTGGGCAGACAGTGGGGCAGGTGAGGTGACACTGCCAGCCTGGGGCTTTTCTAAGGTGTGCCACCCACCAGTGTGTGGCTCTGGACAGCTGACAGGTGGCAGCGCCAAAGAATCATCTATCAGGAGGGTTCTTACCTTCAAGTCACACCAGCGGATTTGAGCAGGAATGGAATTTATTAAAGGACACCAGGAAGCTCAAACTCTACAAGGGCTAGAAAATGTGACCTGGATGCAGTAGACCAGGCAGTCTCAAATTCCACAGGGCCTCTGTGGCTTACGCAGCAGAGAGACTGGCGCAAACGTTGGGGAGCTGCTGGATGCTTCCAGAAAAACAGCTGGCTTTGGAAACGGGACATGGCCAGGTCACCACTGTCGCCGGAATGGAGGCTTCTCCCACCTCTAACCACCTACTCAAGGCCTGGGGTGCTAAGCACGACAGCCAAGCTACAAAGGAGTATGGAAAAGTGAGTAGCTGATATTTTGCATTTCTGTAAAAAGAGGCAGGCTTTCTGCTTATTATTGGTGGTGGTGGCGGCGGGGGTTCTCCAGGCTGAAGAGGGTTCAGGCACTGGGCAGCTAAGAACGAGGGCAAACGGCCCCCCGTGTCCACAGGTTTTCCTCTGCCCAATCACCAAAATCCCTCCGCAGCTGTTTTGTTTGATGTCAACAGTTTTCGGTAAAGAACTACAAACACAAATGCAGCTCCAAGGGCCTCCCCTTCCAATCTGATTCCTGCCACGAGCTTCCAGTTATGTTTCATGTTCCCACATGGACTGACCTACAGGGAGAATGTGCAGAAGGGCCCAATGTGAGGCTCTGGCTTGTCACCAGAAGAGTCCTAGCCAAGGCCAGCCCTGCCCCAACACGTTCCTGGACAAACAGGTTCTTGAATAGAGTGGGGAAAAAATTCAAGACTCAAGTCCAGGTGAAAGTGAAAGTAAGTTTACTAAAGCTTAGGATAAAGAAATCAAAAGTGCACACCTGAGGAAAGGGGCATGGGCGGGTGTGCTCGAAGGAGAACCAGCACTGGTGTCCTTTGTCCTGAGGGTTTTTATCTGTTTTCTATAGGCAGGAATTTTAGGGGAGGTCCCAGAGGACGATCTCAACAGAATATTCATTAGATTTCCAGGTGTGTTTTTTAGTATGCTGATGTATCAAAATGACCCTACACATAGTAGGGTCAGGGGTCATTCTCTGGTTAGTTTCATTTTTATCTTGGATTAACCTGGCCCTTTGTCGTTGTTGTTCTCTATCTCCCTGACTAAGGTGATTTAAACCTCCTGCTCTTAGGGGTCTTTGGTCAGGGAGGATAGAGTCTTGGGATTTATCAGCTGGCTATTAATTACTCAGCTATTTAGGCCATTTGTTCAGCCATTTGTCTCAGTTACCTCGTTCCACTTGCCAGGGAATTTTTCCGGTTTCTTACTAACCTGCCTCAGTCCCATGACAGTTATATTTCTCAGTGTAAGTGGATAATTGGCATTCTGGTTTTTAGAAACAGGTCCCTTAGGAGATTATAGCCTATGAACAAATACCTCAGGCTCAGTCCCTTCTAAGCCACCAGCCATTTAGGTTCCCTTTTGCTAAGGTTGGTGGCCTGACCCCAGTCCCTGGTGGTGCGATGGTGGCCGTTTAGACAGCTGCCGGCCCTGCCCATGACCCCGACCCAGGAGAGCGCTTCCATTCCCACAAGCGCAGGGCAGTACCCTCCCTCAGTCACTGTGCATTTGGAGCAGAAATCAAACTTGTAGCCTTTGTGACATCACTCATGCAAAGGTTTAAAAAAAAACAAGTCCATTAAGTGATTTATTAGAACATCACCTTCACTTAAAAAATGAAATTATACTCAGTTGGGATTCTCTGGGAAATTCCAGACCCACCCCTCCTCAGTGGTAGTATGTGGACCTCTGGGCACGTAGCAGTTCTGTACTGTAGGATGGACAAATGAATGAATGAATGAATGGTTGGATGGATGAATGGAGAGCCTGCCCTCCTAGCCCAAGGCAGGGCAAGGGGGTCAGAAAGGGGCCCACAGTCTTGGGGAGGGCAAATTAGGGGTAAATGGACCTGTGGCTTTGAAGACTTGGAGCACAATACCATTCCTCCTTTGTCTGAGATGGTTGGGAGGCGAGTTGGGGTCTCACCAGAGGTAGGGGGATGAGTGAGATGATTTCCTGGACCCCTTTCTGGGAACTTTCTCTAAAGATGCCCAAGGAGTTGGCTGGATCGGTCAGGAGAAAAAGCAATAGGAGGGCAGAAGGCAGTAGGACCGTTATCCTGTGCACACCATTCAAAGGAATCTATCCAAGGCACCAAATTATTTTCTCATGCATGAAGGCAAAAAAGGAAATTGTGAAAGCTCTCCCTTCACCACTGTGTTCCTTCTATCAAAGAAAAAATACAAGAATTTATATTGTAGAGTTGTTTGGTTTGATTACTATACCCAGAGCAACCAATTCATATTATTCCTGAGCAAGATCCTCTGAGATTAACTCTACATCCCATGGGCCATTAATCTCAGCTACCCAGGGGTTGGGAGAGTGTATTTGTTACTAGAGAATGTTATCTCCAACTTTCCCTGAGAAGTTCCTTCTCCACGGCAGCAATGGTTCACACTCACCTCCTTTGCCCCTGCCCAGTCCCTCTCCCCTCCCTCCTATCTATCTAGATTTTCCCTTACAAGCAGCTGCACATAAGAAGGGTCTGCAGGAGGGAGGCCCCACACAGGACTTCCTCACCCAAGAAAAGGAGCCATGGATGGCACTGTAGCCTGGAAGCCACATGTATCTCCTGTGCAGGGGAGAGGAAGCACATGGTGGGAAGGGACCCACAACGAGGCAGGGCTGTGGCCATCTCTGGTCGGCAGGTTCAGGGGAGGGGAGCAGTAGGGCTGCAAATGTGTTTCTTTTTCTGGAGCCTGCCTGAGAAGCCAAGGTAGGGACAGGGTAGGTAGGAGTGGGAGGAAACTGGGAGGTCCAGCCAGATTGATGGGGCCCAACTGAGGTCATGAAGGTAAGCCCCTTGGCTCCTACCTGGGCCTTTCCCATTGGTTAGGCAGAGGTCTAGATTGGAGGACTTCTGGAGCAGAGTAGAAAGAGAAGAAGGGGGGCCGGGGGGAGTGCGCATAGCAGAGGGCCTGATGGGTGACCCAGGACAGCTGGCAGGTGCTCTAAAGAAAGAATGGCTTCATACCTTTATGCAACGATGGGTGCTGGCCCCAAGGAGAGGGGCCTGGCTCCCGGGGCTCCTTGGTGAGGGTCATCTCTCTGCAGGATGGCCCCAGCTGCACCAGTGACAGCTTCAAATGGGATAATGGCAGACTGTCTGAGACTCTCAGTGGTGCTAGGGCCATCTGCAAGGTGGCCATGCTGGTCTGGCTGAAGAGATGTCCCTGAGGGGACTATGTGCAAGATGGAGTGGGGCACTGGGAGGGCCAGTGGAAATTCTGTGCTTCTGTCTGCCATCACAGGCCCTCGTCAGTCACCCCCATACCCTGTGGAGAATATCTGAAAGTGTTTGCAGGGGTAAGGTGGGAAGAAGAGAGATGGGTCCCAAGCCTGGAACAAGGGCCCCTCACCTGTTGACCTCTCCACTCTTGCTTGGGGCCACCTTCCCAGAATGCACCCCCTGCCCTTCATCCCCACATCAATTTCTTCTTCTCTTCAACTACTCTCCTCATTTTAAAGACTACAAAAGTTATTGGGGTGGCCAGTGACATGGGCTGTGAAAGATTTCACAAAGAGTAGAAAATACAGAGAGCAAAGTTTTATTCGCTTTCCAAGAGAGGAAAGGGGTCTAAGTGCAGAGAGTTGCCCTGACCCCAAAAGGTTGGGGCTGTGAGCTTTTATCGGGTTATAAAGGGTTGGGGGTTGCTGTAGAGTAATCAGGGCTGTCACAGAACAGGATGCTTTAGCTGATTTTGTGCAGGCTTCAGTTTGTTTTGATGTCATCTTTGAGGGTCCAGTCTTGTGATGTGTCATGTCCTGTTTTACAAGTTTTCAGAACATCTGCACCTTTAGGAAGCTTTCTATAATTATCGCATCCGAAAATAGAGGCTCAGAAAAACAACAGTTACTTATGCCTGACAGGGCCAAGGAAAGGACAGTTAGCTCTACTAAAGATGGTCTGAAAGGGGCTTTTCGTCCTTTAAAAAACCAAAAAGTATTTTATTTATTTATTTTTAGAGAGAGGGGAAGAGAAGGAGGAAGAGAGGAAGAGAAGCATCAATCTGTGGTTGCCTCTCACGCACCGCCCCCTCCCCCCCGCCCCTGGGGACCTGGCCTGCAACCCAAGCATGGGCCCTAACTGGGAAACGAACCAGCAACTCTTTGGTTCACAGTCCAGCACTCAACCCACTGAGCCACACCAGCCAGGGCACTTTTTGTCCTTTTAAAGGGGTGATCCTTTCTTCCTCCCCTTTTGTCAAGAGATACCAAGCTTTGGAGACCATGTGCTCCTTCCTTCCAACAGGGGTTTGTGGCCCTCCTGTGAATGTCCTGGGGCCTCAGCCTAGGATCTGTGCTGAATTTCATTCCACTGGCACCAGTGCTGGCAAAGCCAATCCAGCTCAGAGCCAAGCACGGGCTTTGGGGCCCTTGGAGGGCTCTCCTCAGCTAAGCTTCAAGGCTACAGTCCATATCTGCAGTCTGGACCTGATGCTCAGCTTCTTTAGGCTCGCTCTCTGGCCTCCACTTCCTATCTCCCACCTTCCATTCCATACCAAGTCCTAGTTCCACATTTTTTCTGCTAATACATCCGAACTGGTCAGGAAAACTATGTCCGAAAGGAGCTTTGGCCCTGAAAAATATCTTAGAAATCCAGCAGCCCGTGCCCTTCCCTGGAGACTTGTTCTCCTGTTCTGGAAGCCACCTTCCCAGGAGTGAAACTGGCTTTTCCTCTCCTGCCATCTTCTTACCATTTCCATCTGTTTGGTGCTCAGGGTCCCAGGCCCCTGCATGGCTATTCTGTGCTCCTGTTGCTTGGAGACCTTCTACACCTCGCTACTGCCCCAGGGGCCTGATTCTCCTTATCTGTGAAAAGTGAGGGAGTAGACTCCATCATCTGAGGATGGCTTCAAGCTAAGAATCTGTTTCTGTGATGAAGTTATGGATTATGATAGGCCCAGTTTTCTTTCTTGATAAAATGCAGAGAGTGTCATAAATCCATAGAGATACGATTTGTTGAGTATAAAAAGCTCACTTTGTCTTTTCTGGGATGAACACTGTTATCCACCAGCCTGGAATACAGGGCTCCCCCTCCTCCCACATCCCTAGTGTCTCCCAAGCCCCCCTCCCTAAAGGGTTGTTGGGAGGAAGGAATGAGATGCTCTACATCTATGTGTCCTGTCCCCAGGAAAGGTCAGTGAGGGCACTCAGACATCACTACCTGTTCAGTTCAATCATCTGCGGATGATGGATACCCAGGGTCCTATCTTCCAGGGGTCAGACTCAGACCTCAGAGTGTTCTCTTCATGTGACAAGAACAGGGACCTCCCAGGGGCTGCATGTGTGGCAGAATTAGCCACTGGCAAAAGGGCCGGGGCAGTCACAAGAGAGGGACCGTGAGCCTGCCATGGTGCACAGGGCAGTGGGCCCTGCAGGAGAGCAGGTAGGGTGGGAAGTGATGAGCCTAAAAGCAAGGCAACCACATCACCATGGCCCAAAATGGGATATCTTGGAATACTTGTAGAGAGAAAAAGTCATCCATGAGTACAACAGACACCCCTCAGCAGAGGTGGAGGGGATCCCCCCACTTTTGGGTCTAGAAGAGAAAGGCTGGGGTCCTGGCCCAAGTCTGCACAGGGGGCAGTTCTGAACTAGGGGCCAAGGGGGGTGCTTTTCTCCCCCTGTGACACAGGTCACCATGCTTTGTACTATATGACCTCACTGACAGGGCCAAGGGTGAGTATGAGACCAAGGTCGCTCCCTCTCTACTGGGGCGTGGTGTATCCTGAGGAGGAAGCAGGTGGAGAGGAGCAAAGTCAGAGGTGGGTGCGGGCTGAGAGCCCTTCTGTATCCCCAACAAGCCTGTCTCCAGCAAGCCAGCCACCTCTTGACTGCCAAGAGCCCCCTTCCCCAGGTGGTCCCCCTTCCAGTTGCCAGCTTCTGTAGGGACACTTGTGTTAGACTCTTAAAGCATGAGCAGCAGAGCTGGGAAGGCCCTTAGGACAGAGTGAGTGCAGGTGCCACCTGGAGGACCAAGGATGGGGCCCAGGGCTCGGGGCTGGCTGCACTGTAGTGCGTCTCAGAGGCAGGTCAGGGGTGAGCTCAAAGTGGGGGTTGTGAGCTCATGACACTCAAAGCTTATCATTAACAACAACAACTATTCCACCCATGTGTAAACCTCACACTGTTTAATGTACTTTTTGCATCATCTTACCAGGTCTTACGTCAACCCAGCGCAGCGGCCAAGGTAGGTGACTTTATCTCCATTTTGCAGTTGAGGAAATGGGCGTGGAGAGGCCAAGGACCTTTGAGGCCAGAAGCTCGAGTGGTGGAATGGCAGGCAGAGGGCTGACAGTTGAGAAGCGGGAGGCTAGCGTTATCCCCACCAGTTCACTTTTCTCAAGACTGTCCATGGTCCCATCTTGCACCCCTCTGTTCACTCTCAGGGCACCATCTCTCCCTACCTTGGGTCTGAGAAGAGATGTCGGCCTGGTGTTCCCTAGTCTCTGTCAGAGATGAGGGGGTCAAGCACATCACCTCCCTGAAGTCGGGGAGAATCAGAGCCCTTAGACCTGCACTGGCAGCTACTTGCCACACGTGGGTAAAAAGCACTTGAAATATGGCTGCCCTGAACTATGATGCACTAGAAGTATAAAATAGAGTGAATTTCAAGATTCTGTATATACAAAAAAGAATACAAAATATTTCATTAATAATTTTATATTGATTACACATTAAAACGATAATTTTGAGGTAGAGGGGGAAGACCATTCCCAGGTCTATGACTTCCTGCACATTAAGGACAGGAGCATTTCAGAGAGGAGCTGGTCCTAACCCTAGGCTAGGCCACCTTTCCTCTGTGCATCGTGTGTCCTTAGGAGCTGCTCTCAGACAGGTAAACAACCGGAGGGTCCCCAGAGGCTCCCAGCCGCAGAGGAAGACATTGCATACGTGCAGGCGGCAGGGCTCGGCCATGGGGGACAGAGCCCCTTAGCTCTGCCTGGTGTTCTTTCATCTTAACTCAGAGCCGGAAGCTTATTTTCTACATGGAATGAAGATGTATCTCTCTGCTCCAGAAAACAACATTTAGCATCTCATTCTTTTTGTGGGGCAGGGAGGTTCCATCGACAAAGCATTCGTGTTGCAGATGGCCTGCCAGATGCCACATTCCCTCACGCTATCACCTTATAAGCAGATTCTGTCAGGTTCTAGGAGTAAAAGCTTAATTAACAAGTGGTGTGTACAATTATGTACTTAATTATCTACCACTTTTATTTCTTTGTTGTTCCTTGTTTTGCAAAAGTTTGGTAACAATTAGAGGCAATTGTTCCCTAACACAATTTCTCTCAGCACCGCTTTGTGTGTATGTGTGTGTGTGTGTGTGTGTGTGTGTGTGTGTGTGTGTGTGTGTTCGTGAGAGAGAGACAGAGACAGAGACCAGAGATTTGGAGACTGGTGGTGTGGTAAGGGGAAGCCTCCTTTCTCCCCTAGTCCACCACCTAGGACAGGCAAGCTCAACATGGGTCCCCCTAGACTCACTGATCTAAATCTCTGGGGGGTGGCTGGGCATGTGAGTTTCTACAGAGTTTCCTGTGGTGCCAATCTGTAGTCTAGCTGGGAACCCGGTCTGGCCTCCCTCTCAGGGAAATCCTCTTCTCATTCTTTCTCCATCTCTCCCTGTCAGTCCATCCTGGAGGACAATGGTGTGGCGGACCTAGGGTGGAGAAGAGACAGGAGGTGCTGGGGTAACAAGGGACAGTCCTGCCTTAGGTTAAGGATAGCAGCAGCTTTAGGGAACCAAGCACAAAAAGTGAGACAGCCTGGAATGGAACACAAGAAGGATCAAATTGGAGGAAATTTGATAGGCTGAAGTCACACCCATGATGTGGGGCTTAGAAAGAAGTGATGGATTTTTTTTTTTAATGGTTAAGAGGACAATTTTTTTTTTTTGTTATGTGTATACTACCACAATTTATTTTTTTTTAAGATTTTATTTATTCATTTTTAGAGAGAGGGGATGGGAGGGAGGAAGAAAGGAGAGAAACATCAACGTGTGAGAGAAATGTGATCAGTTGTCTCTCACACACACCCCCAGCTGGGTCCGGTGCAACTCAGGCCTGTGCCCTGACTGGGAATCAAACCAGCGACCTTTTCGTTTGCAGGCCGGCGCTCAATCCACTGAGCCACACCAGCCAGGGTAGAAAGAAGTGATTGATTTTTCCTGGAAGGATCTCTATGTACAACCCATGTGACCTGAAGGGCAGGAAGCCATGTCTCTAGTGCAGGCATCTTTGTAAATATTGGTGCAGGGGGTGTCCAGTTTTAAGCAAACCTCCCTCAGAATTCAAAACTCATTTATCAATATGTGGTGACAGAAGTGGCCCCAGAGCTGATAGTGAAGTCTGAGACATTGCGGGGCAGCCCGTCTTGCTTTTCAGAGGGCTCAGGGCTGGCTCTGGCCTGCTCAGTTGATGGCCTGGGCCCCAAAGCCCGCGGGTCTCAAACATCCTCCCCACCTCGTCCATCGACATTAGCTGGGGCTGTCAGGAGAGGCCTGGGTGGGTGGGTGGAGAAGATGAAAGAGCAGAAGAATTATAGGATCAGGAGCTCGGGGCTCCCCTTTCTCCCCCCAACTCAAGGGGAAACCTGATGGACACTTCCCTGAAATGAAGACAGGTGAGGCCACACTCAGCACTACAGCCAGGAGCCCTAAGCTATGCTACTTCTCTGTCCCTCAGTTTCCTGAGCAGCGGGGGCAGGATGAGTTCTTCAGGCTCTTCTTGGTCCACCATACAATTCTGTGTTCTACAGATGCCCCCTCCTCCTACCTCTAAAAGAGGAGTCTGCCAGGCCCTGAGGGCTGTGTGCCGGGAAAAGAATCCCAAGGGCCAGGCTGGCCCCCTGACCGCATGGTACACTCAGACCTAGAACAGGGCCTCACAGGTGCTAAGTGCTCAGTAGGCATCTGTGAAATTCGTGAAAATGGAATAGACCTGCTATGGCAACTTTTCCATGCTTGCGGTTCCCTGTAGACAGCCATTCAGCCCCAGAAGAGAGCACCATATTCATGTGTCTCCGGTCTGGTCCTAGCTGACCAAGGGCAACCCGTTGAGACAGTGAACTCGAGATGCGGCCTGGAGCAAGGAAGTGCTCGGCATCAGGTGATGAGCAAGGTAGGTCGAAGCTGAAGAGAATCATTGGGAGAAAGAGGGGTAATGAAGAACAGGAATGAGACAGTAATGAGGGAGCAGGAACCAGGTGTGAACGGCAGCCCTGGGAGCACACATCCCCCCTGCCTGAGGTGTGGAGGCCTGGCTCAACCCCGGAGACCCTCTTCTCCAGTCCCCCTGCCTTAGTTACCCTCGTCGCCTCCCGTGAAATTGTGTAACCACCCCTGCCCTGTCCAGCCTTCCCCTGCAGTTTCCGTCAGCATCAGGGGAAGTCACGAGAAGAAAAGCTTGAAGGGACAGAGGCAGTATGTATGTGCAGCTTATCACAACCAGGACCTGGGAATCCGAATCTGACTAGACTCAAAGTCAGAATGATAATTTGGGGACAAGTGAGGGGGCCATTCATCCAAGCTGCGATTCGGGGAGAAGTTTGAGGATTACCTGCAGGGCCCCAGTTGGAGACTGAAAAGATAGTCACCAGGTCCAACTTCCCCCTGCCGGGGTGGGGCTTAGGGTGGGTAAGGGAGCTGCCAGAGGAGGTGGGGACCGTGAGGTGGGAAGGAGGACTATGGGACCCTTAAGAATGACCGAGAACTCCATTCCCACACAGAGGATGATAGGACATCTCATACCTTTGCTGAATAAGGGAACACTGTGTGTCCCTGGCCTGAGGACACTCCATCCTGGTAGGATCCTAATGGAACGACCCACCTGGCCTTTCACCCAAACAGAAAAAAATCCTTTCCAAACGTGGGTTTTTCTAGGCTTAAGAGAATATGTACTAGGCTTTCCACCTGGAAAATGCGATGAGCCTTTCAGCCCTCGAGAATTTGTACCAGGGCACACAAATTCTAGACCAGTAGGCTCTCTTGGCCCTCAAAAACTCATGTTTTTAAATGTTTAATGCTGTTTTTAATTCAAATAAACCTGGAATGGTTGGTGAACTATTTTTTACATTAAAACACATTTTTTCATAATGCAGTGGCATTTAACCTCCCTTTCATTGATCAAATTTGTAATGTTCTTGATCATAAAAAACAAAAACAAAACAAACCTCCACCAGGTGTGGGGACATGGTATGGCATCAGGCTGAGGTTTGGGGATATGTCCGCAGCTGCTCTTAATGGAGGTGATTGTGGCACCCTTAGTCATGATGTAGTACTGGGCACCGGGGATCAGAGCAGGGAGGAAGCCGCAGCTCTAGCTCGTGGGTGCTTGTCATGAGTGATACTCTGACTGCAAGCGTATCCACTCTCTAGCCTGTCCTATAAACCAGCCTCCAACCTTTGTCACAGACCAGAGGCGCCAGGCTATCTCTACGGCCACCGGCCCTACAGGCAACACCGGCACCAAAGAGTAACAGTCAACACAGGTAACTATGTTATTCACTCGGCTTTTATTAATGCAGATTCAATCCAAATCTATAATAACCCAGGAACAACAAACACTCAGAAACAATCAGCAATAACATCACACAAGAGAATCGGGGGATAACAAACCCAAGTTCCAAGAGTCCAGATCAGGCTCAGGTCCAGGAGGCGGCTGGTCAGCGTCTTGCAAGGCAGAGCCTAAAGTGGCTTCGGAGTCAGCTAGAGCGGGGTCGATCAGAGCAGCAGAGCATCCCCTGGCCGTCTCAGTTCCTCTCGGCTGTCTCAGCCATTGGAAGGCTTTTGCTTTCATACTCTTGTGTGATGCAATGTTGCATCAGCCTTTGATTAACACACATTGTTTTGTGCCACCTTGGTAAGCACATGTTGATTATGTTGCTCTACTGCACGTGCTCTGAGACGGTGGTATCACCCTTCAGATAAGCACGTGTTTTCTGCCACATTGTACTACACATGCTTGAGGGGTGGCACCATCCCTCTGAGTGGTGGTAGCACCATCACTCTACTGTGCATGCTCTAAACATGGCTTCTTAACTGACAGGACTGATGCCATCTTCGTTCAATCCTGCTCTCCACAGAGCTTGAGTGCCACCGACCTAGGGCCTCTTGGGTCTGTAGGGACCAACCTGCCCTCCATGTCAGCCTTGCTGCACCCATGAGCCTCGACTCTGAAACGGACAGGGGTTTGGCAGCCCTGGGAGGCTGGCAGGGCAACATCTCTGTTTAGCTCCCCAGGAGTGATCAGTGTGTGGGAGAGGCTGCGTGGCCCAGGCGATGCTCCCGAGCGCCAGGATGAGGAAGCCTCCAGAGGGAAGAACCAGTTTTTGCAGGACCTCAGTACAGTGCAGGAGCTCAATACAGTCGACAGTTCCTGGCCTTGGGACGTGGTCACCCTTTCTTCTGCAGCTGAGATATTTTCACCAGTCACACAAGGAGGTGATGAGCTGCCTCCTCCTCAGGTGAAGCCAGAGTTACCAGACCCTGCAAACCACAAGGGGAACCAGGGGCTTCGCCAGCAGGAGCTGGAGCCGGAGCCCAAACCCGAGTGGATGCTGGACAAGGGACTGCAGCCCAGCGTGCTGCCTCCCAAGCCGGCCCAGCTGTTCCCACCCTCAGATTACCAGGAGGAGGGGGAGAAGGAGGAGGCTACAGTGGGACTGAGTGGCAGGGGCCAGAGACAGGAGAAGATGCCTTGACAGCTATTTTTCTGGAACCCTGCTGGGTGAGCCAAGCCCGGAAGAGCCAGTGGAGGATGCCAGCCCTCCTGTGTCTGGGCCCTATTTATCCCCGCCCACCAGCTGCCCTGAGGGTCCTGCCCCCACACCCTCCTACTCAAAGAGTCTGGCTCCTCAGAGCCACCAGATCCGGGGGGCGTTGTAGAGAGGAGAAGGCCCTGAGGTTTCTGAGGCCCAGGCCCAGGAAGCAACAGGAGAGGGGCTTGGGCCCCTGCCGGGCAACTCCCAACGGCCTGGCCTGTGGGCCCTGGAGGAGGATGCCTTTTACCCCTTCTTGTCTCAGGGGTGCCAGGATCCCCGCAGCCTCCCGTCCACACCCCCTCCAGAGTCCAAGGAGTCTTCCGTTCACTCTGCACCAGAAGAGCTGCCCACCCCGCAGAACCTGCCTTTCCACTGCCCCTTCTCCTGCTCTGAGCCGGCCACTGCCACAGGGGTACGGGGGACAGTTCTCCATACCCTCCTTTGCCTGGAGCCTGGTCCCTGACCTGTTCCTCCCCACCCCCCAGGAACCAGCCTCTCCACCAGGGGATCCCCCACCCCGCTTGGGGAGGACCGCACTGCAGCCACCCCATCCTCCCCACTTGTGCTTCTGCCCCTGGAGACATGACCGGCTGAGGAGCCACAGTCCGGTGCCGGGCACGCAGCCAGCCACGCAGAGAGCGCTCTCCAGGAGGAAGGGGGTCGAAGGGGGCAACATAGCCCAAGGGTTGAGGTTGGGTGGGCGAGGGGCTTGTTCACCCAGGCAGGACGAGGGAGGCTTTGAAGACATGAGCTTTCTGTGGTACAGGCTCTGAAACTACCTCCTTTTTAGGACCTTGGACCAGCAGGTGCCCCCACAAGCCAGGACTTCGGGACAGGCAATGCGGAACAGGGTGGGGAGAGGTAATGCAGGTCAGCAGGGGAAGGCGGATGAGAGCGAGGCCACTCAGCTGCTAGGGGCCGGGGGCAGTGAAGCTTGTCAGATGTCCCCCAGCCCTCCCGTCCTCTGTGACAGTCCTCTGCCCCAGGACCCATGGCGAGAAGCTGCAAAGGCAGAGAGCCAGAGGACAGACAAAGGGCTTGTACTGAAGTCAGAGAGGAAAGTGGAGATGCCGTTGGAGGAAGGAAAAAAAAAGAAATGCTTCCCATATATGTGACCCTCAGAAGAAAGGGCCTCTAGCCTCCTTGCGTGCTTCCTTGGTTTGTGTCTGTGCCTCCAGGTGGTCCCCGTGCACTTAGGACGATGCTGAATCAACAGGGGGTTGCTTGTGTGACTGTAGTCACTGCGGCACTGGTCTGTTTTGGAAGAATTATGAGGCTGTGACCTCAGTGGGTGGCCGATGAGGGATAACCAAGTCACTGGGGGTGACAGGGTGTGATTTAGCAGGGGCAGCAAAGTCCAGAGGGGTGCCAGCGCTCTAGGAGGCCTCAGCGAAGAAGTGAGGGGAGCAGGGGTGGCTGCTCCTCCCACGAGCAGAGCAGGGCAGGGGCTGGGAGGGCAGGAGAGGCTCCAGCCCCCCTGCATCCAGCCCTCCAAATTCACTGAGCATCCACTGTGTGTCAGACACTTACCATGGATAAAAGACACCGTCCGCCCTGTATTCCCAAGGGGTTCCAATCCAGTGGGGAAGACAGCAGTGAAGCATGAAGGGAAGGCCCAGGGGCCAGTGCGGGTATATCGGAAGGGCTGGGAGGCAGCCTGGGCTGCCCCACCTGCTGTTGCGGTGGGAGATGGCGAGGCCGCCCCCAGAGGTGTGGGAGAGGAGGCAGTTACTGCTTCCCGGTGTCCTCAGCTGGCCCTGCAGTATTCCAGCAGCACTTCTAATTACACTCATCACTTTTCAGAAATGTTATTCTCTTCAGAATTGGCTTCATGTCTGTGCTTGGCATGTTCCTTACATCATGAAGTGGATGGGGCACACAAAGCCATCCTTATTTCTCAGATGGGGACAGGGAGTCCATGAGAGCACCAGGGTCCAGGGTCCCTCCGAAGCAGGGGTGCAATCAGACTGGGAGCCGAGGACTCCCGGCCCCCATTCAGGGTGTCTGGACGCCTCACTGGTGCTCCTCCACCCCCACCGCCACCCAGCACAGCCCGCGGGTGGCCTTGGAGCTGCCCTCTCACCCTCTCCCCTAGTGCAGACCCCTAGGTGGGAAGCACAGACATATTCTTTTCCCCACTGCCTGCCCCTGCCCGGACTCTCCAGCACCCCTCCCCGGGTGTGAGCCTGCGCGCACGGCCCTCTCCTGAGGAACAGATAGGCTTCCTCGGATGTCGCTGAGCCCTTCTTCAGTGGGTTCAGGGCCTTGACCTAAGCCATTTTTGCCTCCTACTTCCTAATGGCCCGAATCCTCTGAAGGATGGGTGATTTATTTTAAGAGGTTCCTTAGGGGTAGGTTAATGATTTAGGGGCCTGATGCTTGCAGTTTGGGTAATTGTCACAGGTACAGGGTGCCAGGGGACCCTAGAGGAGGGTCACTTAGTCAGCCTGGGAGAATCGGGAAAGTTTCTGGAGGAAGTGGCCTTGCGCATCTTTGAAACAGGAGTAAGAGTTAGCAGGTCCGCAGGCAAAGGGGCAGCGTCCCAGACAGCGAACAGCTTTCGTAAGAGCCTGGCGGTGAGAGAGAGCCTGTTTCCCCAGCTGGAGTGGATGGGGCAGAGGGCCAGGAGGAAAGGGCAGGGACCCAACATGTTAGAGACTGTGTTTTCTGGCCCTGAGAGGGAAGCGAAGATCGTGATCCCATAGCACAGTGGGGGCGTGGCCGGAGGTGGGCAGAGCTCCGCCGAGGAGCTGACTTAGCAGCCGCGGCCATAAAGAAGGTTTAGTGAGTCCGGGCCTGATACTCGTTAAGGCTAAAGCCGAAGCAGGGGATTCAGAGGAGTTCCCAGGTTTCTGGCTGAAGCCATGGGAGGCTAATGGTGCCACTCACCACTGGGGAGCACGGGAAAGAGCAGGCGCGGAGGGCGACATGTCTGGGGTGGACCCCAAGTGGAGTAAGCCGGCCTGAACTCTCTGCGTGGGTCTCAAGCTTAGGGCGAGGTCTAGACTGGTGATTGCTGTGAGGAGGTGGAGGGGCGAGAACCCCAGGGCTGACATGCAGTTAAGACCGGGAACAGGCTATCAGAAGTTGGAAAACCAGAGAAAGGCGTGGGGGGAAACCAGGGAGGAGAGCAGCCCAAAGGAAGGAGTGGCCCGCGAGTCAGCTGCACGGAGAGGTCAGGAAGGTGGGAAGTGGCCCCAGCAGGGACACTTGTGATGGGCTAGTGGGGGCTGGCATCCTGTTCTATGAGTGGAGGAGTCAGTGAAGGTAAGAACTCACGGAGACAGAATGTAGTCCCCGTGCTCCGGAGAGGCTGCGTGGGAAGGAAGAAGCCATGGGGAAGGCTGAGGGTGGTAACCAGGCAAACGCAAGGTTGAAGGACCGTTTCTTTTCAGGTCACTGAGGGGAAGCGACCAGTGGAGAGAGGTGGGCAACCAAGTGTCCCTGTTTGCCCAGCTCTTCCCTGGATTTAGCACTGAAAGTCCCACATCCTGGGAAAATTGGGACGTGGAAGGGTTGGTCATTCCCCTCAACCAGAGAAAGGTTACAGAATAGGAGAGGAGGGAGGGAAGATGGGTAGAGAGGGGGGCGGCCCTGACAAAGACAAGGTATAGGTGCAGAGAAGTCTGTGGGAAGCCTCTGCTTTCCCTGTGAAGGGGCGAGGTCATCTGAGGGAGTGATGTGGGGAGGGGGCTGACAGTGGGGTGCGAAGGAATGCTGGGCACAGCTGCCCTGAGGCCTTGGCTCTGTAGGGGCAGCCGTCTGGTGACCTGTGGCCCCACCTTTTCCTGTGCTGTCCATCCCTCCCCACAGTGCATCTCCTGTCTGCCTCCACAGTCCCCACCTGTGAAGCCCCTCGGTGCCCCCCCTGTGCAGGGCAGCCGACGGGAAGCAGCCCCGCCCCAGCCTGAGCACAGCCCTGAGCAGTGGGCTGGAGAAGCTCAAGACAGTGACATCTGGCAGCATTCAGCCTGTGGCTCCGGCCTCCCAGGTCGGCCGGACCGTGGACACCAAGAGGCCGAAGGTGAGGCTGAAGGTGAGGCCTAGCAGGATGCCACAGGGGATCAGACCAGACGTGTGGTGCTGCAGAGAGAGGTCAGGTGTCTTGAGGTCAGAGACAGGGTGCTGGGCAGGGTGGAACAAAGAGCAGGCCTGGGCTTGCACCCAGGGCCCTTAAGCCATTAGGCCGTCCCTGGCACTGGAGACAGAGGTAGCTCCAGGAGCCAGTAGTGGTGCAACCGGTGTATCAGAGGGCAAATGGGCAGGTAGGCCTGAGGGTGCCCTGCTCACTTCCATTCCATCCGAGCTTAGGGTTCTGGTGAGCTGGGCCAAGTACTACCACCTGACCCACGATGAACTCATCGGCCTGCGCCTGCAGCAGGAGCAGAAGCTGAGCCGGTAGGATGAGCATGTGCAGGAGCTGGAGAGCTACCAGCCGCCGGTGCGGATAACGGAGACCTCACCCACCTTCTGTAGATTCCCCCCTTGCTCCCCCAAGTGGTCCTTCTCACTCCTACCCCCCAGGAGGGTTGGCATGGATGGACCCACTGCTCAAACAGGGCTCACACACTCCCTACTCCTGTGAACTACCCTTACCTGGGGCAGGGTGCAGCCTGTCCTCTGCTGTCACCCCTTGCCCCCCGTCCCTCCTGCCTCAGCTGGGGCTGCTGGAAGGGGCGGCCTTTGGACTCCCGTTGGAGGTGGGTCTTACCCACCTGCTTATTTTCAAACCCCTTAGCTTTAGGGGGCTCCAGAAATTGGAACAAAGAATTTAGCCCTCAAGACAGAGCAGGGGTGAGCTGCAATTTGATGTGGTATCTGGGACATAGTTTATTACCCCACAGGGATGGGCAGCCATTTCTTCCACAGCTAAACCTTTGTCCTCTTCATCTCCCTCCGTCCCTGGAGGGCCCCTAGGATTACTGGGGCTCTGGCAGGGACCAAGCTGCCCATCTGTCTGTGAGCTGTGGGCAACCAGGCGCCTACTCTTCAGCCTCACATCAACTCCCCAAGAGCCAGCAGCCTGCATGGTCTAGTGTCATGTCTGCCGTGCCCTGGGTCTGTCTGATCCAGCTGCTTGTGGAGCCAATGCGGTGCGAACGGAGGGAGATGATGTGCATTCTCCAGGCCACTCCCTGCCCTCCTTTCGGACCTTCCCATGAGTGGCATGTGTGAACGTGTGGAGAGCTGGGGTAGGTGTGGGCAGACTAGCTCCTCACCCACCTCCAAGCCTTGGGGCTTTGGGTTGTTTATGTTTGAGGATCAAGCCTCCGTCCCTGTTCTCATGGCCCGTTCAGATGTCAAAACTCTGCTGCTGCAGGGCTTGAACTTTGGGAAACTGATCAAAATGTGCCTTTTGTGGGTGGGGTCATGAGCCTCTGGATGTAGGCCCCACCCCCCGTTTGGTGTCCTTTTCCCTCACTGTCGAGCTCAGTCTGGCAGGACCCAAGGAACGGAAACGGAGGGCGGAATAGCCCTGCTGCGCGCTTGCCTTGCCCTAGAGTTAATTTCAGTTAAGGGTCTGGCCAAGCTGCTGCTCCCTTGACCTACCTGCTACCTTCTCTTACGCTCTCAACACCAATTGGGAGGAGTCCCGGGGGGAAAAAAACTCTACATTCTGGAAGTGGGAGGTCCCACTCTGCCTGTGCTTAGGGAGAAGACTTTGTTGTCCTCCCACCCATCCACTACCTGCTGTCCCAGCCTGTCCCTTCTGCCCCATGGCCTTGACTGGCTTGGCTGCAGTGCACTTTGAAACAAAGCATCTGCCCTTTGGCCCAGCCCTGGTTTGCTTGCAGGAAAACAGCAGGCTTCCCCACAGTATCTGCAGGGGACCTTTGGTGGCTTGGGGCACGCTGCCTTCGCAAAGTTATGGGGTGAGGAGGTGCCGAAGCGGCTAGCTTTGACCCAGTGAGGAGGTGAGAGCTCCCCTGGGACTGCCTCTTTTTCACGAGCCAGCCCCTGGGGCCACTCTCTGGGGTCACTAGGAAAGCCTGGGAAGAAGATTTGCTCTGTGAGAGATGTCTTCTGCCAGGACAAAGCAGAGCGGCCCCACATATGGAGGAAAGCCCCGTAACATTATCCACCTTAACATTAAGGACCACTCATCAAAACTGAAGAAAGTATCTACAGGTATCTAGGACTTCAGTCGTGTTTTGGGGGGACCTAGGGGACCCCCATTGACAAATGGGGGTTGGATGGGTATCTCTTCTGGGGGCAGGGGGTCACTCCTCTACTAGGTATCCCTCTGCACTCTATTCAGTCCCAGCCCTGACACTGACCTTCCACTCACCCCTGATGAGGGCCTCCAGGACACCCAGGTCAGGGACGCCTTTGGAAGAGCTTGGAGTTGAAGCCCAAGGTTCTTGCTGGGTGTTTCTGCTCCTGGCCGCAAGCTGGAAGAGAGCTGCAGGTGGGGTGGGCAGGGAGCGGGCACAGTTCTGCTTTGCCATTTGCCTTCCTAGTTGTAACTCCCATTTCTAAAGAGCTGTTCTTCATGTTTCGAGCACTTTATGAAGAATAAAAAGTTCATAGACTGCAGGGGACTCTGTTGTGTTCCTGGTTTCCTGATGAGCATGTGAAGCAGGCTTCCCGGGGGGGAAGGCAGGTGATGGGGTCTTAAATGACACTATCCCTGTCCTAACATCAGGGCAACAGCGCATTGTTGCCCAGTGGCCTGAACTCAGTCTTTCCTCATTCCCAGGATACCCACATATATTGAGTACTGTGGGGAGTACAAAGAGTAGAAGACTTGATTCTTACTTTCAGGCCACTTAATCTAGTAAGGAAGGGTAAGATACAAATCCAAGATACGAATGGCTCTTCACGGCTAGCTAGAATCTCTCTTCTGTTTTAGGAAAAGTCTGTTTTCTTGTGGTTCAACCATTGGAGGACAAGGACCTAACTGCTACAGATCATGCGTTGTTCAGAAACTCACAGGCAGGTGGGAGCCAAGCCTGCACCTCACCACAAGACTAAGAATACCCAAAGTGGGGCTCCCTACTTTTTTGGTCAAAACCAAATATTTCTGCTGGCCTCTTGTGTGAAACAGCAGAGTTGGGACTAGGATTCAGCCCTCCCTTCTTTCCACCCCACTAAGATAAGAACATAGATTTCCTGACATGCAGTCTGCTAACGTCTTGCTGGATCGTGTGTAAGAATGTACTGGAATTAATGTAGCATTTTATTTACACATAAAGACCAAGGAATGTCTCACGCCCTCCGACAGAGGGCCAGCTGCGGTCCCTTTGTGAGCAGGTGCCTAGAGCCGAAAAAGCCCAGAAAAGGCAGGAGGAATGTTTTAAGGGGACAAAGAAAAGTTAAAGACAAAGAAGCAGCTCCCTTTTGCTCACCCTGCCCTCAGTCTCAATGTTGCCTTTGGTTAAATGCCTGTTCGGAATACGTAGAAAAATGAGAAATTTGCCAGGATGACTCCAAATTCTACCAGATGGAGGATGCGGGGGAAGTGAGGAGGGGATAATGGCCACAGAGCTGCTTGTCAACTGTGGAAATGAGACTGATCTGGACAGCTGAACTTGTCTGGACAACTGGAGGGCCTGCATTATGAACCTGCGGCCGCTGGCCCGACCAGGTCAGCTGCTAAGAGGAGAATCATGCTGTCAAAGCCACACTCACACGTCCTCAGGTGGTAGCAATATGGAATCCTAGCTTACATTTGTTCCTTTGTTATTTTACAGATTTTAAAGCACATTCCCATATTACTGTAAACTGCCCCGACCCATGGATGAAGAGTAAGGAAAGAAAGTCTTCCGCTTGCAGATGGGGAGACTGACACGCTGTTACGGAAAAATGAAAGGACCAGACACTGAGGGACTAGGAGCACGATCTTTATTTACATGTACGGGCCCAGAGGAGACAAACTCCAAATTCTGAGCCCAGAACAATAGCCCCGCACTCCTTTTATGCTGGGCCAAGTGGGGGAAGGGTCTTGGGAGGTATGGTATAGATTTGGCGCGAAAAGGGCTTATAGAGGCGGGAGAGAAGCATTTACATCATAAGTCAGGGCAGTTAGCATTTCATCTTTGGTATCAGCCTTGATTCCCTCCATAGCGCGTCCTTCAGTCCTGGGGTGGGGTGGAAAGGCTCCAGCTGATCCGCGTCTCTGTGCCCTCTCCCCCTTAGGGCACCAATAGACTGTTGTCAAAACGGCTTGCTTTGCCCTTCGTTGCCCCTCCAAATAATCACTCCTCTGTGTCTCATCAAAATCTCCATCCCAATTCCAGATGCTCCTCCCACCCAAGCCCCAGACGTGAGGCCACTGTGTCCCCCAGTCCCCCCACCGCAGCCTGCTCTAGAGCCCTGGCTCAGGGGAGTGTTAGCCAGCCATACTTCTCTGGCCCCCAGGCTGAGCAGTGAGCCTGTTCAGCGGAAATGCTCCTCAGTTAGCAGACATCAACACATCAATAGAAACATCAGGCTGAACGTAAACCGAGGGAGATTGGGGGAGCAGGGCTGGGGGTGGGAGGGCGGGCTGGGAGAGGACGCTAAGTGGGTTCTGGAAGGAAAAAAAGCCAGGCAGCTTGTCCGGGGAACAGCTGAGCTCCGTCCAGAAGCAGCCTTCCAGCGTTGTCAATAATTCAGGTCCCATTCATTAGGCACCTGCCATGACTCAGGTTGGACCTAGACTGAAGTCTGCCTCTGTTCCAGATCTGGTGAGAAGGGTTCACAGAGCGGGATACCTGCGCACAGGGTTTTGTACCTTGACCTCACAGGTGCATCATGAATGATTTCTCGCCATTCCCTCCTTGGGGCCATCTTTGTTTTATAATCTGACCAGATTATAAACTCCGTGTGGACAGGGACTGGGAATGGGAGCTGTCTTAGCCATGCACACCGTGCCACACGCACAGCACACACCTGGGGAAGGGAGTGCTGTGGCTAACTCCAAGCAGCTCAGCCGGGCATCAGTCATTCAGTGACGAAACAGTAGATGGAAAACCTGGGACTTGAGCAGACAATGGGAGGCCCTTAAGGGAGGCCAGCAATCGCACACCAAGATGGGTAATGAGAACTAAGTCTGGTTCGAAGAAGCTACATTAGATCTCCAGAGACATCGTTTTAGAGGAGAACCCACCTGGTACCACAGGCAGCTGGGAAACATCTAGTGACCCTGAGGGTCTTATTTGCAGGACTTCAGGGTGATGGAAAAGAATGGGCAACTTGTCAGGATGCCAGATAACCAGACTGGCAGAAAACTCCAGGAGTTCATTTCTGGACTCTGGGTGATAGAAACCTCTGTCCTTTCTCTTGGAGAGTTGGAAAAAAATGTGCTCAGACCCAGGAAAGACAGTTTGGGGTTTTCTCACATCATAGCTCCTCTGCAGAGGTGGAGATAACTGGGTTTGGGTGGGTTCTCCCTCATGTGGCCACCGATCACGGGTTTAAAAAGGAAACAGGAGAAAGCTGACAGGCCTGGTAAGAATTCTCAGGGTTTGGTAAACACGGCAGGGTTTTCGCAAAGAGGTCACCACACTGCCGATTGTCATTACCTGGGAAATTCCCTGGTCCCCAAATTCCTCGTGTAAATTACTTTACAACTTGATTTCTTTATACCTGCTACCTGGCTTAACCCACTCAAGGAATAGAAACTTGATGGGGGACAGGAGTGTTGCAGAGTGAGAGAGTAAAGAGAAGCAATTTTTAGAGACTACGAGGGTGGGGTTCAGCAGGAGGGGACATGGGTGTCTAGAGACAAAAGGAGGCTGTTTGTTGCCCAAGCCCCTGGTGGTGGCATCCATATTCCTGAAAAGTCACTTTTGAGATTCTGAGCCCTGGGTTGACAAAGAATTATCCGCTTAAGTATCAGCTAATCTGAGGTCTCACTCCCTGGGTGAAATACAGAAGACCAGTGAGGCAGAGGAATCTGGGTTCTTCGGGTGGATTAGGAAATTGCCACTGGAGGGAGGCTTAGGGCAGCCGCTGCCCAGCCTTGTAACGAGGGCCTTCAAGAGCTCTGGGCTGGGGCCCTGGCCAGCTGCCTGGCTGCGCAGCCTCAGCCACAGCCCACGGGCCCCTTGCCGAGGGTGTCAGCAGGGGTGTGGGGAGAGGAATGGGAGGTCCTTGCAGACACCAGTTCAGGACAGTTTGAGCTTGAGGTAGGTGAGCAGGGTGGAAACGGAGCAGGATCCTGAGCCAATGGCCTCCTCCCTTCTCTGTGGGGGCATGGGAAAAAGGATGAGTAAAAAGGAAGACTCCCCCCAACCCCCTCCCCAGTCCTCCACTTGGGCCTGAGGTAGAATTCCACGTCCTTTCCCTAAGTCTCAGGCTTGCATGGGGGCAAGGGGTACGAACGAGTGTGTGTAGGGCCCAATGTGCCGGGGACACGGCAGCAGCAACAGGCCTGGCATCTGACCATAAATGGCCTCAAGAATGATGGTGTA
>PVJD01012327.1:0-40406 GCA_004026545.1 Mormoops blainvillei
AAAAAGAGAGCTATCTTCTTATTAGGAACTTTGCCTCACATATTTTCACAGTGCTCAGAGACGCACAGGTTCATTCTGTTTGTCATGTTTTCAGGCTGTACAAACAACTGGACAAAGTCACCACTGAACTGTTTCTCTTTAGGGACTGTCTCTTGAGAAAATTTCATTTTCATATAACACCTATTGACCAGCTGATTTAGAAATCACATTAACTGTCGAAGAAGCAAACTATTCACTTCTCTCGCATTTAGCTGTGTTTAGGAATTCACGTTTACCACTGGGTGTCAGTGCTACCTCAGTTTCAGAACGTCATCCAGGAGCAGGGGTAGAAATTTAGTTCTCTCTAAATGACTCTAAGTGTAATGCAGAATATAATTTGAATCAGAAGTAATTTTTAAAGAATATATTACATTTTTAGAGAAAAATCAGAGAGGAAACATTGTTTACACTGAAGATGAAATGCATTCAGAAGAGCCGTCCTTCAACCTAATTGTTTCAGAATATTAAAGAATGTAAGGTCTTTCAGTCTTAAATTGGGTGAGAGTTATAATTGCAACTTAAGTATCTCTCAGAAACAATCTGCCTCACCGAAAATAACTTTGACAACACTATGGAAAACTGGGTCTCGGGAGACTAAAGAGTGAATCATCCAGCTGCTGGAAGGACTCAGACCTTAATTACTTAAGATGCTTCCCTCTGACAGTAAACTATTAAGAGTATGTAGTACAACTAGTACTATTAGAATTATTTGACAGGCAAAACTTTTTAGAAATAACACCATATATTCATCAGCTGTTTTAAATATACTTTGGAATGACCAGAATTCAGAGATTTGGTATTTCAATCAGATCATCAGAATTTTCTTTTTAAAAAGAATGGATCAGAAACAAAAAAGCACAAAGGGTCGCAACTGGATAGGCTATATTTGAAGCTGTCTAGCTATTAGGTCAGAATGCTGAGAATAACGGGACCAATGCGATCACGATGACATTAACACTGGAGACGCTGATGCTAACACACCTCTGTTGATGTGACGATAATGAAACATCAATATTGTATCTGCTGCTGGGTAATGCTGATTGAAGGCTAAGCATGAAAATAAGGTGAATTCTATTTTGGTCAGTAACTTACTGTAGTCAAACTGGTCTTATGAGCTAAACAAGTGAAAATTTTGCTTAGTCGAATAAGAAACAATTCAGAAGTAATCTCAGTACTTCACGTAACAGGCCAAACAATATTTTGTAGATGCTAGGTAACATAAATTCTGGTTGAACTACTTTAATCTATGAAGTAGTGGTAATAATAGATTAAATATGGCCACAAATTATTTGCTGCTACTTGTACGGGGGTGGGGTGGCTTTTTTCCCCCTCCTTTTAAAACTGAATGGGCTTCAGTGACTTAGCAATAGAAAGCTTTAGAAGTGACTTTTTTGGACATCTGAGGACAGGTAAGAAACCTGGCAAATTCGACCGAGGGCCTCTCGTAGCATTATCTAGAGCAAGCCCTGAACTGCTCACTGAAGGTGCCTGGCCACCTTGCCTGAGAGGCCACGTCTAGGTGCTTTAGTCCACATTCCCAGCTGAGCCCAGCCTTCCAGCACCTGTGACAAGCTGCTAGAGATGAGAATGAAGCTGTCTTGGACCCTCTAGATCAGCCTATTTATTCATCTCATGAATACCGCTGAATGCAACAGCATGTGCCACAGAAGAAATGCCTGTCTGAACCCCGATCAAATTCCTCATGTACCAAATCACAAAATATCACAGAATGGTAGTTGTTTTAAACCACTAATTGGGGGTAGTTTGTTACATATCGATGGGTAACTGGAACAACTGGTATGTAACACAAGTCAGAAGCCTCCAATCTTGAACAACTATTAGAACAGACTTACCTTGCACCAGCCAAAGTAACGACCAGTTGTAGTGCGGATGGAGGCAAAGCCCATTTGTAAATTACCAGGCTGTTCTTCAACGTATTTAGACTGGAGAGGTGGTGACGTATATATGGGGAGCTACAGGCAAAAAAAAAAAAAATCACTTCATTTCAAAAATATAAAGTAGTTGAAATTACTTTTCCAATAATATGGCAGAATAGGAATCGTCATCAATATTCCTGATAAACACGACTAAAAATACCGATTATACGAGGTCTGTCTAGAAGGTATCCAGCCATGTACTATGAAAAATAGAGACATTTACTGAAGAAGATACAAGATACAAGAAACACTGTCCACAGGACAATGACGCCTCAGTCCCCTTCCAAGTAGGCACCTTGGGACCTCGCACAGTTCTCCTAGTCACCGTCAGCTGCCCTGTTGTATTTTCCTGAATCTCATCGACGGTCTGAAATCTCTTCCCTTTCAAAGGTGATTTTAGTTTTGGGAAAATCCAGAAGTCCCAGGGCACCAAATCTGGGCTGTAGAGGGGCTGAGTTTCCTAGGTGATTTGATGTTTCAACAAAACACTCTGTAGGAGATGTGATGTGTGAGCGGGCATGTTGTCATGGTGAAGGTGCCAATCACCAGAGCTGCTGCCTTCTGAATCGTCCAAATAGTTTCCATGGAGGAATGCTCAAGCTTAATTGCAAAATCTGATGCAGATTCGTGGCTCTACTTGCTCATTTTGAATGCATAGCCACAGAGTTCACATGCTCACTCAATGGTGTCTACCGCCCCCACTGACTAGTACAGTGAAGTTGTCATTGTTCATGCATGTGCATTCCAGTCCACTCTCCTTGGCTGCCAGGTTATATTGATGTCACACAAATCACTCTCATCATATTAACAATGGCTGGACTTCTCCCGGACAGATCTCATATATGTATACATATTTTATTCAATTCACTGGGGTGACATTGGTTAATAAAATCACATAGGTTTTAGGTGTACAATTCTATAAAACATCACCTGTATATTGTATTGAGTGCTTGCCATCCCAAGTCAAGTCTCCCTCCATCGCCATTTATCCCCCTTTTACCCTCTTCTCCATCCCCCACCCCATTTTCCTCTGGTCATCACCGTACTGTTTTCTGTGTCTATGAGTTTTTGTTTTTGTTTTTTTTTCACAATCCCTCTACTTTTTCATGAATTCCCACAACCCCTCTCACTCTGACAGCTGTTAGTCTGTTCTCTATGTGAGTCTGTTTCTATTTTGTTCATTAGAAACGATTAGATTCAGTAAGCTATAAAACCACATTTAAATTAAACTGAATGAAAGTAACTGTAACTCCCAAATCAATATTTCCCTTTGCCTTTTTTTTTTGGTGAAAACAAGTAAATAACAAGAAAATGAGTCAAACTCGTATCACAGGAGTATTGTAAAAAGAAACATCCAGCGATGGCTGACCACATACACACGCAGCCCACGGCCAGCCATTTTATAGATTGGGACACTTCAAGTTTCATTGTTGAAAAAAATAATCACCCCATGGCTCTCCAGAGTTTTCTAATAAAGAGATAGTCAATTATACTCACTAGATGGTACTTAGTAAGGCAGGGGCATATTAATATTTTTAAATGTTCAACAAGAAGAATTGAACTAAAGAAAAAGACATTCTGGTTAGCCCCAAGTTTACCAGGAGATTCAATGAAGCAGAACGCCTCATTCATACAGTGTTTTCGTTAGTAGAGGTTTTATTGCAAATAGATGTAAGTAGACTCATAATTCACTTTACACAATAAAAGTACCCTCAGAAATTCTAATTTTAAAATTCAGCAATATGCAAATTCAGCTACTAGGGACAAATGCACGTTACTTATCTTCCTACCTAGACTTTGAGCTTTCCAAAGATGAGTGTCAAGGTAGGCTTAAAAACATCATCCCTCTAAGACTAAAAAAGGAGAAAGAATACTGAGAGACAGCAACTTAGGAGGAAAGTGAAGCTATCCGAGACTGCTAATAAAAATTATTAAAACTTTACAGTACTATTATTATAATAGAGTGCTTAGAACAGTGCCTCACACGCATGCAAGAAGAGCTCAGGAAATAATTTTGTTAAATTTTATGCACGTCAGTTTGGCAATATATTGATATTTTTCATGTATTCTGACCTACAATTTCATTTCTAGAAATTTATTTTAAGGAAATAGTTATAGATGTACATATTTATGTATAAAGTGTTTTAATAAAGCACTATTATAGCAAACAAATTACTGGAAATATGCTAAATTTTCTAAAGTTATGCAAATTGTCCATGTAATAACAGCAAATTCATGCAAAAGAACATCTGAGCCACCAATAAGAAGTCTTTCCAATGCCATCCGAATAGTGAGTGGTGACGTCAAGATTTGGATTCAGACCTGTCTGACTCAAGTGTGCATTTCTAAGTATGCAGGTAAATCTCAGTGTGACTTAAGGTTGGAAAAGGAAAAAGTACAATGGAGAACCAAATCAGTAATCACAATTAGATAACAACAGGCTTGCGTGATAAACTAGATCAACACGATGAAAATTAAACAGGCATATATGGACCTGCAACTGAATCCAAAAAGTCCATATGCCTAAATACGGACTGAGAAAAACACAGCTTACCAGCAGCCCTCAGTAAAGTGTTTAATAAATTTTAAGAACTGAAAATTCACCATGTCATGGTCATAGGTTATAGGCAAGATTGATTGTGAGGACATGAAACAAAAATACATATAAAAGCGAGTGGGATCTCAGGCAGTTTCAGTAGAAATATACTATGTAGAATAGGAGAGGTCAGAGTCAGACAACTGAGCAGTGGTCAAAATGTTTACCCTTGAAGAAAATACTAACCATCCCGAATATTTTGGCAGAGAATAATCATGACAGTGGTGGAACTCAAAGCTATGGACACATGAAGAATGGCTAAAGCTACTAATATACTTATCCAGAAAGCAAAGGTATTTAGAGTGTAACTGACATCTGAAGAGTTATTTGGTGGAAGAGAATTTTTCTGTATGGTACCAATGCAAGAGATACAAGGGGAATGGGTAGAACTTATTATGACACGGATTTGTCTGACCTAAGGAAGGACCTCAAGTTATGACAGCTCCTGGCAAATAAAAGGGCTGCCTTAGGTTCCTTTATCCAGAATTTTATTCATGTAGAAGATAAATGGTCAGCGCACCTATGGTAACATATAGAAGGCTGAACTAGAAAACATCTCAAGTCACTTTCAAAAATGAGATCTTAATGAATTTTTTAAACTAAAGCTTTCAAATACCAGGCGTACCTGAATAAATTTTCAAGAAAGAAAAATCACACTGCTTAAAAGTACTAAGACCCTGTATTATTGATTATTAATTGAAAAAACTAATTGTCTTTCCTTGGAGTTAGGACTTTAGAGGGCGAGGTTAATATAACACAGTATTTACTTTAAAATACCTTGAAACTATTGCTCTCGACTCATGCAATTTGCCTAACAAATACTTCAAAGACATTCTTGGTGACTAGAGGTAACGACAACATAATAAAAACTCCTGTTACCATATTTACATTATTAAAAAATCCACAAACGCTTGTAGGCAAATTACCTGCTCCGGTTTCACTAGCTGCTTTCTGGACTCCTCCTCCTTGGCGGCGTGCACGCTCACAGACGCAAACATCAGACCTGCGGGGCTGCTTGTCAGCTTTGCCATCTGAGAAAGATGTAGCGAAAATATTTTTAAATAAAAAGTCCCCCATCCTCCATTTCCTCATAAATTTGGGGTCATCTGAGGAACACTATGGGTTTCACTTAAACTGATTAAAAACTCAAGCATTACAAATCACTTCTCCAGGGGCAGGGGCTGAGTGGAGGAGGGCAAAGGGGGGATGGGGAACATCTGTAATGGTGTCCACAATAAAAAAGTGTTCACGCGATATCTAAAAAAGCCCCATAGTTTTAGAATAGAATTCCTAAAATTGTCTTCTCATACTAGCTGGTAGAGTAGTATTTTTACCAATTAGTTAACTACCTACTTCATATGGAATATAGTGACATAATAATTCCCAGGAGGAAGTGAATATAAACAATTTGAGGGATGAAGGAGGACGGACCCTGGTACTCACTCAGTCCACAAATATTGACTGAGCGATTGCTATAGCCAAGACCCTGGCCTCAGTGCTTAGGATGCTTCACAGAATAAAACCAAGATTCTTGCTCTCATGTAAGTGACATTCTAGTGGAGCAGAGTGAGGCAATAGACACAATAAATAAATTATATGGTATATTACAAATTGATAAATACTATGAAGAAAGGTAAGGGTCATTTTGAAGTACTGAGTGAATCAGGTTACATCTTGAAATACAAATGTACATTAGTTATAAAAATAACTTCCATCCACTACAAATTCTTTGCCCCTAAACTTTCCCGACGCATTCCTTTTTTCCCTGTTTCATGCTTAGTGTGAAGCCAAAGTGACCTGTGTTTCAGATATAAGTTGATTTGAAATAAAAAGCAGGAAAATTATTGGCTCTAAAGAACAAAGCATTTCAGTGTTTACTCAAGTACCAACGTAGTCCCCAAAGATTATCTGTTCAACAGGCCAAGTGAAATGTTTTGGAGGGAATATTTTCAGAGCTTGATTCTTTAGAAGAGACGGATGGCTTGCAGGAATCAAAGGGCACCCAGAGGGAATAGGTCTCCTTTGCTTACATACAAATATGATTGTGCGGAACTGGAAGAAACACTGGCCAGAGAATTCTAAATGTTCTCTGATAGTGCCTTTATTTCATTTCTGACACATTTTTCTGTATTTTCTAAGCAGAGCAAGGAATGCTACAGGAACTACTTAAGCAATTTCCTGTTTAAATGACAGGGTAAAATGAAGACCCAATGCCAGTCAGAGCAACTCTGTTTCCTGTGTCTCCCTCATGGACCCTCCTCTCTGGTATGTATTAGCATCACAGGATGCTTTACCTAGGCATGACCTCCCCAGATACACCGCGTTTGATTTCTTATACCCAGTAGGTATTCACTACTGAAATAACAAGGTTTCCACTCCATACCAATGTCAGGTGTCAATAAAAAGCACATCAAAACGATGCCAGTAAGAATGGTCTCCCATGTACTTCAGGTATTTTGATAATAAAGCTCTGAAGTGATTATACGAAGGATGCCAATTCTTACAACATTTAAAAGCTGTTTATAAAACGCCTGATTTGCCCTCACTCCATAGATATAATAAAAATACTTTTCAAGTGTACTAACACCTGAAAAATTTTCAACACCCCAATGTTCTCCGGCTATAATCATCTTACTTAGCGAAATGCAAGAAGTAATAAGTGTAAACTATAAAATAAATTCAGAGACACTGCTTCATAATTATGATCCAGTGCTCCATAGTCTGGATTAACTAAATGAACTGGAGCCTAAAAAGATAATATACCTTAAAAAACTCAGTAGGACAAAGTCCATTCACTCTGACATTTTTTTCCTGATATATTTTTTTAAATTAAATTTATTGGGGTGACATTGGTTACTAAAATTATAGAGGCTTCAAGTGTACAACTCTACAACACATCATCTGTATACTGCACAGTGTGTCCACCACTGAAGGTCAAATCTTCTGTCACCACGTATTTGACCCCTTTTATCCTTTATTACTCACTTCCCTCTGCTAACAGCATACTGTTGTCTGAGTCCATGAGTTTTTTGTTTCTTTATTTGTTTTCAATTATTCTACATGAGTGAAATAATATGGTTATTGACTTTTTCTGACTGGAATTATTTTGCTTAGCATAATATTCACAAAACCCATCCATATTTTTGCAAATGGTAGTATTTCGTCTTTTCTTACGGCTGACTAGTATTCCACTGTACACGTGGGCCATGTTTATCCAGTTGTCTATCGAAGGACACCAGTTGCTTATATAACCTTCTTGGACTGAAGCACAAAGAACTGGGAAATCTACATAGAAAGATCAACAGGGAGAAAATTGAAACAACCACAAAAACCTCCCCAAAAGTACAAGTCTAGGACCAGATGGCTTTGTTAGTGAATTCTACCACATGTTCAAAGATGACCTCGTACCTGTCCTCAAACTCTTCCAAATAATTTAAGAAGCAATACTTTCTAACACATTTTATGAGAACAACAAAACACTGATAAAGACCTTGCATGGACAACACCCAAAAAAGAAAACTACAGATTGATGTCTCTGATGAATACACATCCAAAAATCCTAAACACTAGCAAATTGAATATGACAATACACTAAACAAAATAATATATAGCAATCAAGTGGGGTTTATTCCAGGGGCCAAGGATGGCACAACATATGCAAACTGAACAATATCATATGCCACATTAACAAAAAATAAAAATCATACGATCTTATCAATATGCAGAAAATGTACTTGATAAGATACAACAACCACTTACGATTAAAACAGTCAATAAAATGGGTATAGAAGGAAAGTACCTCAACATAATAAAGGACATATGTGACAAACTCTTAGCCAGTATCATACACAGTGGTGAAAAACGGAAAGCTTTTCCTCTAAGATCAAGAACAAGACGAAAATGCCCACTCTCGCCACTCTTCTTCAACAGTCTGGAAATCCTAGGCAGAGCAATCAGGCAAGGCAAAGAAATAAAAAGCATCCGAACCGGGTATGAAGAAGTAAAATTTTCACTTTTTAAAAGCACATGATATGATTGCTTTATTTTTTTAATCCTCACCCACGGGCATGCTTATTGACTGTAGAGAGAAAGGCAGGCAGGGGGAGAGAGAAGCATTAATGTGAGAAAGAAACATCGATTGGTTGCCTCCCTGTACTTGCCCTGACTGGGGATCAAAGCCACAACCTAGATACGTGCCCGACGGGGTATTGAACCTGCAACCTTTTGGTATACAGGATGATGCTCTAATCAACTGAGCTACCTGGTCAGGGAAATATGATTCTTTAAATAGAAAACTCTCTAAAGACTCCACCAAAAATATCAGAAACAAACAAATATAGTAAAGAAGCAGGAGACAAAATCAAGGTACAAAAATCCACTGCATTCCTATAACAATGAAATTTCAGAAAAAGAAATGGAAAAAAACAATTCCTCTTGCAATTGCAATAACAAAAAATACCTAGGAATAAACTTAACGAAGGTTGTAAAGAACCTATATACCAAAAATTACAGAGCATTATCAAAAGAGATTGAAAAAGACTCAATGAAATGAAAGATAAGCATTCCGTGTTCATGGACTGGAAGGATCAAACGTAGTTAAAACGGCCATATTTATTACCCAAAGCAATGTACAGATTTAATGCAATCCCCATCAAAATCCCAATGACATTTTTAAAAGAAATAGAACAAAGAGTCATCAGATTTATTTATTTTTATTCTTTTTTTCACTTCCCCCCAACTCCTCCCTCTGGCAATCACCACTCTGTTGTTCTCGTCCATGACATCTTCCTCTTTTTTTTGCTTTTTATTCAATCCCTCCACCCACGCCTACCCAACAAACCCCTACCCTGTCCCAGACAGACAGCTGTCAGCCTGCTCTCCACCTATGAGTCTGTCCCCATTTTCCCTGTTAGTTCAGTTTGTTCATTAGATTCCACATGAGTGAGATCATATGGTACTTGTCTTTCACCACCTGGCTTATTTCACTGAGCATAATGCCCTCCAAGTCTAACTGTACTGTCACAAAGGGTAATGTTTCCTTCTTTTTTAGGACCAAGTAGTGTTCCATTGGATAAATGTCCCATAGTTATTTTATCTACACATGTACTGATGGGCACTTGGGCTGCTTCCATACCCTGGCAATTGTAAGTAACACTGCGATGAACATAAGGGTGCACATATTGTTTTGAATTAGTGTTTTGGGTTTCTTAGAATAAATTCCCAAAAGTGGAATTGCTTAGTCATAAGGCAGTTCCATTTTTACTTTTTGGGGGGAATTTCCATACTGCTTTCCCCAGCGGCTGCCCCAGTCTGCATTCCCACCAACAGTGCACGAAGGTTCCCTTTTCTCCACATCCTCGCCAGCACTTGTTGTTTGTTGATTTGTTTATGATGGCCATTCTGACAGGTGTGTGATATTTAATTGTGGTTGATTTGTGGATATTGTGCCAACCTAGCATCCCTGGAATGAATCCTACTTGGTCATCGTGGATGATCTTTTTAATGTATTCCTGGATCTGGTTTTATAATATTTTGTTGAGGATTTTAGCATCTAATTTCATCAGGGATACTGGACTACAATTTATTTTTGTTTGTAGTGCCTTTATTGGTTTTACTATTCAGATAATGCTGGCCTCGCAAAATGAGCTTGGGAGTCTTCCCTCCTCTTGAATTTTTTTGGAATAGTTTGAGAAGGGGAGGTGTTAGTTCTTCTTTGAATGTTTGGTAAAATTCACCTGTGAACCCATTCAGTCCAGGGCTTTCATTTGTTGGGAGTTTTTTTATTACTCCTTCATTTTCACTCAGTGTAATCTGTCTATTCAGATTCTCTGATTCAGTTTTGGAAGGTTGTATGTTTCTAAGAATTTAATCATTTCATCCAGATTGTCCAGCAAAGCTCATCAGATTTGTATGAAACCACAAAAGACCCTGAATGGCCAAAACAATCCTGAGAAAAAAAGTGAAGTTGGAGGTATCACACTGTCTTGACTTCAAATTATAATACAAAGTGATGATAATCACAGCAGCTTGGTATTGGCAGAAAAACAGACACACAGAACAATGGAACAGAACTGAAGGCCCAGAAATAAACTCACATTTATGGGCAAATAAGTTTAGACACAGGAGCCAAAAACATACAATGGAGAAAATAAATCCTCTTTAATAAACGGTGCTAAGAAAATCGGAAAGCCACATGCAAAAGAATGAAACTAGATTACAGATTGTCCCCATGTCCAAAAATTAAATCAAAATGGATCAAAGGCTGAAATATAAGACACGAAACAGTATATCGCAAAAGGAAAACATAGGCACTAAACTTGTAGACCTTGCTCTTAGAGAGGATGTTATGAATGACCCTAAGTGCAAGAGAAGTAAAGACAAAAATAAATGAGTGGGATGAGATCAAACTAAAAAGCTTCTGCACAGCAAATGAAACTGCTGACAAAACAAAAAGGCAACCAAGCAAATGGGAGATAACATTTACAAACAACAGCTCTGGTAAGGGGTTAATCTCCAAAGTACATAAAGACTCCACATGACTCAACAGCAAACAAATGAACAATCCAATTAAAAAATGGGCAGAGGACCTGAACAGGCACCTCTCCCAAGAAGACATGCAAATGGTTAACGGGTCTGTGGAAAGATGAGCAAACTATGACTCTCTGCTATATTTAAGGTGAACTCCGGGCCAAAACTTTTTTTAAAAATTTAAATACTTGTAAAAGCAAAAATAAAGAAGAAGAATGTGTGATCTTATGTGCCCCGTAAAGTCCAAAATATTTATTATCTGGTCCTTTAGAGAAAAAATGCCAAACCTTGATTTAGAAAATCAAGTAAGATATTTAACAAGTATCAGATTGGGGGTATTAAAAAAACTCAAGGCCCCTAAGTCTAACAGTTAAATAGGATTAAAATTCACCAGAGACGATTGTAGGTTTCACAAGGTAAAACCTCAAATTAAAAGTACAGGTATTCATAACTTCAAAATAATGACTTGTCAGTTCAAAATTATGAATCACTTATTTAAAAGCAATAAGATATAAAAACTGGCTTCAGACTCATAGATATAGAGAGCGGGCTGATGGTTACGAGACAGGTGGGGGTTGGGGGACTGGGTGAAAAAGCTGAAGGGATTGAGAAGTACAAATTGGTAGTTACGGAATAGTCCTGGGGATGTAAAGTACGGCAGAGGGAATATAGTCAATAATACTGCAATAACTATGTGTGGGGCCAGATGGGAGCTGGAAACAGCAGGGGAACCACTTTGTAAAGTACGATACTGTACACCCCAAAGTAATAAAAAATTAAATTGAATGTAAGCAGTTAAAAAAAATAACTGGTTTCCTCCAAAACATAACAGGTTCTAGAACGGAATTCTGTCATACAGAGATTTACAGATAACAAGGTTGAAGCTGAACCACCAACCTAGACCAGGCCCTTACTATCTGTTTGGTAAAGTAGTGGAAAGGAGACAGAATTCAGACTTTGACGTACATACAAATTCTTACTAGTGGTGTGGCTTTGGACAAAAGCTTAGATTCGGTATCAATCTCTACATATGTAATATTACCTATCTCACAGGGACAAGCACAGAAAAAGGGCTCATATATATTAACTATTAGCATCACCGTCAATCTCCTAGCGAATAGCCACCACTCTATTCCCATCTAATTCCCACCAACTCTAATTACCACTGTCAAACCAAAATAATTCTGGTCAGTCTGATTAGTGCTCTGCAAGTACATAAATTGCCCTCCTCTTTCCTAGCACACTATTTAAAACCCTCTTCCCTCTGGTAACCACCATACTGTTGCTGTGTCTACGAGTGTTCAGTTTTATATCCCACATGAGTGAAATCATATGGTTCTTAGCTTTTCTGACTGAATTATTTCACTTAGCATAATATTCACAAGGACCACCCATGCTGTCGCAAATGGCAGTGTTTCATCTTTTCTTACAGCTGAGTAGCATTCCATTGTACATATGGAACACAGTTTCCTCATCTAGTCCTCTATGGAAGGACGCTTTGGTTGTTTCCATGTCTTGGTCACCGAGAATAATGGTGCAATGAACATAGGGGTGCATATGTCTTTGCGAATAAAAGTTTTCAAGTTTTCTGGGTAGTTAATCAGGAGACAGGTTGCTGAGTCATATGGTAACTCTATCCTTAATTTCTTGAGAAATCTCCACACTGTTTTCCACAGTGGCTGTACCAGTTTACATTCCCACGGGCAGTGAGTGAGGGTTCCCTTTCCTCTCCAACACTTGTTATTTTTTGTCTTACTGATAACAGCTATTCTAACAGGTGTGAGGTGTGAACTGCCCATCCCCCTTCTGGGAATCTACATTTCCCCCAATTTTTTCACTAACGTATGTATTATTATTTTTTTTATTTTTCAGTTGCAGCTGACATTCAATATTATATCAATTGCAGGTGTGTAGTACAGTGTTTAGACATTTATATAACTTACAAAGTGGTTCCCCTGATATTTCCAGCACCCACCAGGTCCCATACACAGTTATTACAATATTATTGACTATATTCCCTATGCTGTATTTTATATCATCATGACTATTTTGTAGTTAGCAATCTGTACTTCTTAATCCCCTTACCTACCCTAAAAACTTTAAAACACACACATACACACATATATAATGGAATACTACTTAGCCACCAAAAAGAAAATATTTTCCTTTGTGACAACATGGGTGGCTCTTGAGAGTATTATCGTAAGTAAAATAAGTCACACAAAAAGGATAAGAACAGTGTGATTTCACTCATATGTGGGATATAAAACAAAAAGCAAAAAATGAACAAACAAAACAAATACACAAATACGAAAATGAACTGATAGACACAGACAACGGAATGGTGCTGACTAGAGGGGAGGGGGTTAGGGGTGGACAAAAAGAAAAGGGCGTCAAATACACGCTGATGGAAGGAGCCTACGCGGTGAACACACAATGATGATGTCATATTCTAAGGTTGTACACATGGAATTTATATAATGCTATTAACTAGTGTTATCTGTTAAGTTTAGTAAGAGAAAATTCTAGTAGAATCTAATAAGATAACAATAAAAAAGCGAGCAGATGTTAGTATAGTACCTGTTCCCCAAGGATAACTCTATATCAACGTTGCGCCATCATACCTGTTCAACAAGCTCTTTTGTTTCAAGCTCTATGTAAATTTTTTCAGAGTTACCTAGCAACCTTCAGGAACCATCTCTCTCTTACTCTTTGTATTGAACTCCGGGGCTTCAAAATTAACACAAATATCCTTCCTCAACCTTAAGTCACATGATCTGGACTCAGATCATGTGATTTCAGATCCAGCTCTACCGTATACCTGCTGTGTGAGTGCGGGCAAGTAACGCAACCTTTCTAAGCCTCAGTTTCCTTACCTGTAACATGTTGAAAGTAATTGTACCTCCTTACAGGGCCACTGTAAAGCATGAATGAGAAAATTCACATAAAATGCTGAGCAAAAATGCTCAGCACAGTAAATGTTCAGTAATATAACAGCTGGGATTAGTATTACTATCTTTTCTCTACGCTAGTTCTTGGTACATTTCCCCCGTTGTCTAAATCCATTCAGGTTGCCTGACTTTTTACCCCAGTTTAATTGAGATATAATTGACATACAGGACCTTGACTTTTTTAAAGGAAAATTTGCTACCCCCTCCGAATTTTTTTTCCTTTTACCACAATACTTCTCTTAAAGAGTAATATACCCCATCCTTTCAGAAGGGGGTAATAGTAGTGGAAAGATCATGGATTTTGGAGACAAATATATGTGTGTTTAAACCTGGCTGTTCCACTTATCCACTGTAATGACCTAAAGCAAGCACTTTTTTCTAAGCCTAAGGTTTTCCATAGGTAAAATGGGGATACCACCAATTTCTTATGGTTATCAAGAGAATTAAACTGAGCCCTGGCTGGTGTGGCTCAGTGGGTTGAGCGTTGGCCTGTGAACCAGAGTTGCCAGTTCAATTCCCAGTCAGGGCACGTGCCTGGGTTGTGGGCCTGGTCCCCAGTAGGGGGCGTGCAAGAGGCAACCACACATGGATGTTTCTCTCCGTTTCTTTCCCTCTCCCTTCCCCTCTCTCTAAAAAATACATAAATAAAATCTTTTAAAAAAGAGAGAATGAAAGTGAACTAATATATATAAAGCAGCTGGCCAAAGTAGATGATAAATGGATGCCAGTTTCCCGCTACTTGTTTTCTTGACCTCTTACAATCTAGGCTCTCCCTGTACCATTTTTCATATGCCTCTTTATCTCACTGCAGCTTCCATTAGCATGGTAAGTTTGGGCAATTTCCTTAGCTTTTCTAAACCTTAGTTTTTCATTTGTAAACTGATCATAATATCTACAATATAAAGTAGTCTTGAGGATTAAGTGAAACGCCATATGTTAAGAAGTTTAACATAGTACCTGGCTCTGTGGTAAGCATCCGATGAATAGCTGCTGCCAGTGAGTTATTAATGGCCAAATCGAAAGACTGTTCAACTGTCTCCTCTAGTCTTCAGTGACAAGACAGTGCTCTGGTTTGGTTCTGTCATAAGGTACTCACGTTACTCTAAGTGCAAGTTGTTTGTATTACATGTTGCATGTTCACTGTTTAATTTAATGTCTTTTATCTTATCGCCTGGTACTTATTTATTCATGTAGGATTTACAGAGTACCTAATGTAAGTCATATCTGTTTCTACTAAGGATAGAAACATTAATGTTATAATTACTGTCCTGAAGTAGCTTATAATTTAGAAGTGTTTCACAGACAAATAGTCTATTACTTGCAATGTGGTAAGTCGTATGGTAAGAGTATGTCCAGGGTCTTCTTGGAGCACAAAGAGAGTTATTTAAATTAGATTGAAGAGGTTCAGGACACTATGTTTTTTACATTTTATTTATTTGCTTCAGAGTGGGAGAGGGAGAGGGCGAAGGAGAGGGATAGAGGGAAGGAGAGGGGGAAGGAAGGAGGGGAGGGAGGCAGTGGAGTGGAGGGAGAGAGACAGAGAGAAACACTAACTTGTTGTTGCACTTATTTATGCATTCGCTGGTGGACTGTTTTGTGTGCCTTGACCTGGGACTGAACACACAACTTTGGTGTATCGGAGGTTGATGTTCTAAGCAAGTGAGCTACTCAGCCAGGGCCTAGGACACTATGTTGAAGAAGGCATTTTGTGGTTACTACATGTGGAGGCAGTACAGCTTTATCTGTTAACTGAGTGAATGAACCATGCACAGAAACTACCTAGCTGAGCATGGAAAGACCACTTCTGGGCCAGAGAAAGAGAAGGGGAAAGAGTGTGGAGTACAAATGTTAGGGGAGTTCCTGAGAGACAGGAGATGGAATTGTGAAGCCTGGGCAGGGTGTTGTGGACAGAGGAGTCTGACGTGACAGCAGATGGCAGATAATACAGTGCCAGTAACAGGTTTTTAAAAAGATTTTATTTATTTTATTTTTAGAGAGAGGAGAAAGGAGGGAGAAAGAGAGGGAGAGAAACATCCATGTGTGGCTGCCTGTCGTGGATCTCTTACTGGGGGACCTGGCTCGCAACCCAGGCGTCTGACCCGACATGGAATCGAACGCGACCCTTTGCTTCGCAGTCCAGTGCTCAATCCACTGAGCCACACCAGCCAGTGCCCAATAACAGTTTTTATGTAGGGGACGGACATAATCAGATTTGTATATTATTTTAAGTACTAGTGTGGCACTGCAGGGGAAAACAGATTCTATGAGAGCCAGGCTGGAGGCAGTGACTGCAGTTAAAATGGTGTCATGATAAGTTAGGTAAATTATCACAGCAGGAATTCTAGAAATGGAGCGAGAATGGCGAACTAAGGGGGATATGGAGCCAATTTAAACACTGAGTGAACGGAATTACTCATACTTATATGTCCTGAAAGCAGTGCATTTAACAACTAAAAGCGCGCGTCAAATGTAGATACTTGTCTACTGTTGCTGAAATATACTTAAGCAAGAGCAGCTAGCAGCCAACGTAGTCACTTCCTGTATACAGATTCCTAAAGAGGCACGTTTTCCCATGGAGAACTCAAAACAGAAAGGCTTGTGATTCCAACCCGCAGATTAACGACAGTATGCAAACCCCGTCAACTGCAGAGAGACTGTTAGACGTGTGTATCCTGGTGTATTTCAACCCAAATAACGTTTGAAGAAAGTCCTTCAAAGGGTCATGAGGCCCGGTCCTGTGCAACCAGACAGAGATGCCCAGGACTCTTTCCTCTTTCAGTTCAAGACCCAAATGTCTGCTGCCGCTTGTCGCCCAGCCCGGCATTTCCACCCGGCGGTTGCCCACTATGCATTGTGTCGCTGTGTAAACAGTCAACCGTAGGGGATTCAAGAGAGAGCACAGTCCCAGGCTGAGAAAACTCTTAACGGGAGAGGCAGGTGTCTTCAGGTTTCAAACATTAAAGATTCCCTGACCTTTCTGATTCTCTCACGAGCTCACAACCACCCCGCCGATCGTTGTGGGCTGCTTTCTCGAAGTTAGGAAGCTCCCCTTCACGGTTACTAGAAAGCTGTCGTCCCCCCAGAAAAACTAAGCAAGTTTTTTTTTTCTCAACTTACCCTTACGGCCGCCATGTCTGTGACCCTCTGCACCCAAGCTTTCGTACGGAGAGCAAAGGTGGACAAAAGACTCCGACGCAACTCCGCTCGTTACAGCTCCGCCTGGTTACGCCCCCTGCCTGCCGGTTCCCGCCCTTTCTCCGCCCTCAGTTACACAGTGTACTTGCTGACTTCCAGAGAAACGGTTCATCCTTCTGATTGACTGTCTCTGTTCCCTAAAAACCTTTCACAATATTCTCCATAGTCTAGTTGAAAGTTTCTTTGCTTGGTGCAAATATTTCATTATTTTCGTTGTCAGGCACGTGCGATTTGTCTAGATAAGGATTAAAACTAAAGTCCGGCTGCCTTAATAAATAACTATATCCTCACAAAACAAACGTTACTTCTGAGATAGATGAAACAGATTCACACATTATAAGACTATGTCACTAACCACCTTAGCATATGTCATATGCTAAGCACCTGTTCGAGGTACAGAACAAAACATACTGCCTACCCCAATGGACCTTATGTTTCCAGGAAAAAAACAGACGCAAATAAATGTTACAAAGTACCAGATACTATGAAGGAAAATAAAACAATATGGGTTTACATAGGTTAGGAAAAGTCTTTCCAGTAAGGTGACGTTTCAGATAAGTCCAGAAGGAACTTAGGGAAGATGGTTCCATGCAGAAGGAAGAACAATGACATTGCATTTGATTCTGAATAAGATGGGAAGTCAAAGAATGGTTTTGAGCAAAAACGTGGCATGGCCTACGCTAGATTTTAAAAGGATCACATTGATGTTGTAAGAAAAATATATTGTGGAAAAACATTATATATTCAAAAAATATTTAGAATATATGCAGTATTCTCAACACGAGCAACGTCCACCCTACGGCTCCGCTGAATGATTCTAAGGAAGGAAGATACTCATAATTTTCCCATCAACATATCCAATTCATTTATTCATTCAACAAATATTTAACTGCAAACTATATATATATGTATATATATATATATATATATATACATATATATATCAGACATCACTGACATACCCAGCATATTTGACACCTGAAGCAGATCATTTTTATATTTTATTGTTTATACCATTACAGTAGCCCCCACTTTTTCCCCATTGCACACCTCCATCCAACCCCCCCGACCATGGGATCCCCATACCATTCATTTTTTAACAGCCTCCCCTTCTATATGACATAATTATTTTAAGAAATAATAGTGAAATTAAACAATTAATGAAGGCCACAAAAAGAACAGGGATCTTTTATGGATCTCTCCCTCTGTCCCCCATAATCATACCAGCATAAAAATAAAATAGAAAATAAATAGTACAGTTAAAAATGTAATGTGCGATGTACTAACAACAAACACCAAATTTTGATGTTTTCTAATTTCATTAATGTATTTTTAAAGGAGGAAGAACTCACATTTGCATATTGGTCTACTGCGATAATGAAGAATACTATTACAGTTTCTGACGTGAGCTTAACATGTGCATACTTAATATTTTTACAGATTTAATGGAAGGTATAGGGTGAATTTGTGAATCTTTGTTCAGAGTTGATACATGAATGTTTTTCATTAATTTTAACATTACTAAATTTTATTTCATATTAAAAAGACATTCAAATATGAAGGATCTTAACATTGTGAATAACTTTGGAAGAGAATCATAAAAATCTGATTTCATAAGTTTCATGAATTACAGTGCCATCCATGCCTGTTTGTTCAGGATTAAATCTACAGGCGTTCACATTTTTCATACTTGAAAATTTCAACTAAAATATCTTCTTTTAAAAACATTTTATTTATTTTTAGAGACAGGGGAAAGGAGGGAGAAAGAAAGGGACAGAAACATCAATGAGCGGTTGTCTCTTGCACGCCTTCTACTGGGGACCTGGCCCGCAACCCAGGCACGTGCCCTAACTGGGAATCGAACAGGCAACCCTTTGGTTCGCAGGCTGGCACCCAGTCAATCCACTGAGTCACACCAGCCAGGGCTCAAGTAAAATATCTTCACCAGAAAATTAATCATAGAGTTCTATAATAGTTGACAAAACTTCACAAGTTCTTTTTCTGAGAAAAATCAGTGAAAGTGTATGGATGAAAGGAAACTTTGGCATCATTTCATCCATTTCTTTAGAACAGGCATCCAGTGTTTAGTGTAAATTATCAAGGTATTCGGAAGCTACCCTTTTGGATTCTTCTGGCAAGGTCAGACCAGCATCTTCTGTTGTTTCTCCTGCTACCGTTTTCTTTTTCACATTTGAATATTCTGTCTATGTAGGTATTCATTTCCTTACATTATATTGTTGTTGCTTTGTAAACATCTTTCTCCACAATTTTGTGACCCAATTTTCAATGAACAATTTAAAACTTAGTTTTTTACTTTGCATCACTCAAAACTAATTTTGGCTGTTAGCACATATTTTTAAGTCTGATTAACAGCCTCATCTAAAGTTTCACACTAGAAAAATTCAAACTTAATGAAATATTTCATGTATGAATGAAAAGTTATATTTTCATAACAGAAATTACACTTGGAATTTTGTACTGTTTCACTGTTTTAAATTTTAAACACAAATAAAAACACAAGGTAGTCACACAGATGGAAGAATTTAGAGTAATCCAGGTTCTGTTTCTGTCTTTGAGAATCATTGCATAATGCCATAATGTCCTTTATGAGATATGTGGCACCACGGGGGGTGCAAACAAACTGAGATGCAACAATTTGCAAACTCTGTGAACTTACTCTCTAAAAAAATGTGTGTAGTTCAGTCAACATGTTTTTGGAGAGTGGCTGTATAAGCGGAAATTCTTCAATTTAACTTCCAGGAAGCTAACAATATTTGTTAAAGGATAAGTTATGAAAATGTACTAGTTTGAAAGATTAAATGTATATTATTAAAACTCAAGAGTACCACAAAATTTGTTTAGAACTTAGATCAATAAAAAGATACATACACCCATTTGTTCATCGCAGCATTATTTACAATAGCCAGGATATGAAAGCAACCTAGGTGTCCATCAATAAATGAATGGATAAAGAAGATGTCACACACACACACACACACACACACGAATATTACTCCACGAAAAAAAGAACAAAATCTTACTATTTGAGACAACTTATGCCAAGTGAATTAAGCAGTGAAAGACAAATAACGAATGGTTCCACTTAAATGTGGAATCTAAAAACAAAACAAACAAGCAAAACAAAACAAAACAAAAACAGACTCATAGAAACAGATTAAACTGATGGTTGCCAGAGGGGAGAAGGAGGAAGGGTTGGTAAAAAAGGTAAAGGGACATGTAGTCAATGACATTGTGATAAGTTTGCATGGTGACGGATGATTATTAGACTTCGTGTGATCACATTATAAGATATATAAACATCGAATTACTATACTGTACACCTTTAACTAATATCATGTACACCAGATATACTCAAATTTAAAAAAAGTTATAGCTGGGGACCCATGCATGACAGAATCCTGGCATGTAATAGAAGTTTCTGTTTCTCAGAAACCTCAAAGTTGTTTAGTAACCTTTTTTTAAACATACAACTAGGTTGAACAATCAAGTACTTAATATTTCAACTGGTACCATCAAACTTGCGTGACAAGTTTTTAAAGGACAGGACTATTTTGTGTAGGGTATAGTTTAAGTTTTTGCGCAATCAAAAAGTTAGCTCTTTTAATCTGCCTCACATTAAAGGTATTTGAATTAGGGATGCTTATAACACTAAGAAAAGTGTTTCTAAAAGAAACAAAAAAGAAAACTCAATATTTGAATGCAGATGACACCATTTATTGGAACCTAAATTTACAAATGCAGTTTGTAAAGCAAAAGACAAATTTCAATTTAGGAAGAAATATATTTCTTTCACTATTGTGCCAAATATATATATAGAAAGCAAATTAACATGTTAGAGAAAATTACATTTTTGCAGTGCACGTTACACATCATTGCAATGTATTCGAAAATATATGTGTAATGAGGACAACACAGTTTCCCATCAATTAATTTTAGCAGACACAAAATATTAACAAGGCAATGTGGCAGAAATATGATAGGAACAATGGCATCAATTAAAGTATAGCAATTTACTTGAAGAGATGGAAGAGAAAAAAACACAAATCAGCTTATGTAACCTACTGTATAAGTGTCAACATGGTATAAATACAAAACTGAAAATATTTAGGAGAAGCAATATTATCCAGGAGTTGAAATTTGATTTTAAAGACATAAGAGGGGAAGGTAATTAATTTCTATTTCTGTAGCACCAAACCTTTCTAGTGTTTTAGTTTATAAAGTTTCTAATCAAGTTTGTATTTGTGTGAAGAGTTAACTTTCTGAAAAAAGAAAACCTGAACTTTTGATGATATTTTGCATACAAGTTAAGCACAATGAAACACATTGAACCAACCAAGATTTTCAATGTAATAGTCTGGAGATAAGCTGTACTTTTTTATTTTTATTCATAGTTGATTAGGAAACAAAAGCCAACATTTGAAATATCTCTTCTGCTTGCCAACTTAGCAGACCAAAGTTAAGAACCACAAGTTTATATTATGAATGCAGATGAAGTGATATTGGAAGCTGAATAATTTGGGGGCAGTTATTCTCTTGTAAAATTTAAAATAATACCTTTGGTGTGTTAAGAAAAATACATCATGATGTCAATACTGTCAATGATAAAACAAAGTGCTAATAATAGCGTATATATTTCTCCCCAAATCTGGTTCCTTTGGACTGACACATGTGTGTGCATCTGCGTACATACACGCACTCACAGAGAAAAATCCAAACCTTGAAAATGTCCACAGTGTGGCACTACTCTTGGACATGTGACCATAGAATAAAAGCAGCAGGCGTATCGCTCAGCAGGTGCAGAAGTAATTTTGGTTTTGTCTGTTTTTGAAAACAACTGTAATGAATGTTTGGTGAATTTTGCTACAGAAATAAAATTAATTTAGAAACTAAGTTTTTAAATTGTAATAACCCCTCTGTAATATTCTTTGTTAGAATTTTAACTTAGTAAAAATGTTGTAAGCTTTGCAAGCTTAGGATAATTTCATAGACTGAGCACCAGCAATTTTAGATACTAGTGCTATGATAATTCAACCCCTGAATAAATAAATGCATCACATCGATCTACACCACACTTTATTTAAAGAGGCACTACAGGCCAAGATACACATGTCACATATACATTAACATTTCTCTTTGAATGGTACGATGTTTATACGTATTACAGTAGATACTTAATAAATGAGAATTCAACAATGGGCAGCAATTAATGGCAACACACATTTTTAATTGTAATAAAGCACAAGTGGAAAGTGTGTCACAATATCGATGTACTTTACTGCCTTCCTTTTCTTTGAAAACAAAACCAAGTCAGATGCTTCATTTTTGAAAGATGGAAATTTTTAATCCATATTGAAGACTTAAACCATAAGCTTTGCAGCAGCTCTCACTGATTTCCTTGGAGCAGTCGAGGGCTGTTATTTTTTTTTCCCAAGTACAGGCAGATTTGTTCTCTAATCACTGGTGATAAATGTAGCAACAGAGAAATAAGGAGTTACTTGAACATACTGGACATAGTCAAAACAAACTGAAACACTTCGTTTTATAGCTTCAGGAGTTTAAAGGTGCAATGCGTAGAGGTGTTATAACCAACTTTTTACAATAATGGGTATTTCCAAATCAATAATACATTTAATTAATTTTCTTCTTCATAAACTTTTAAATCCCTCCAAGTACTGTGCATATATTAGCAATAACATTACATAGTACTGAAATATTAGGTTTAAAGAATAAACTTTGGCCACTATAATTCTGCAACTTCAAAATTTTCCAATTTATGTGTATTCTATTTTTGAACAACTAGATAAACTTCTGAAGAAATTATGAAAGTTTGTAATATCACCAAGATTGGTGGCTTTTGGAATAAATCGGTAATACTGCTGATATTTCTAACAGTGTTTAGTATTATATGAACTATAATTTTGAATGTCACTGCATTTTTAAAGTGAATTTTATTTTGAAGATAATTTTTATTTTATTCTAATATATGTATAAGAATAGGAAACTTTGTTTCTAGATGGATATTGGTTGCATAAGTTAATAACATTTACTAGAGGTGAGTCAGCTTAAAAAATAAACTTTTAAAATATTACTTTTTAATAGCAAAAATACGCTCTAGGTAAATCCACAAAGTGTATATTTTATCTTTTTAAATTAATGTATTTTACAATATAAATTAAGAAATCGATGATATATATCTGTTCATTTACTCAAAGAGCCTAAAATGAGAACTTCTTTAGGTGAGAGGTATTTTATGATAGTATACAAAAGTTGGGGGAAAAATCTACAAGTCTTTCAAAAGTCATTTAATTTTTTTAAAAATTAAGCAGAATAGGTCTTCGAATCACATTTATATGTTTTTTAAAAAATAATCTCTGAAAGCCTGGCATAACCCAATCTATTTTCCTTATTAAGGATTTCTTTTGGGGCCAAATGGTAATCAGTCTTCCATATTTTGACACAAAGATTTTGACTTATCTGCATTGATATTATGAATGTTATAATTCAGGATATTTTGATATATTCTGGGAAAAATACAATTTTGAAATTTCATTTTAATAGATCGATAAACATGAAATAGGTACATTTACTTTATTCATGGTCTGCACACTAGTGTTTATTCTATCCTTTTCTCTCAAGGTCAAGATTGAAAGAGAATTTAAGATTAGTGGTGAGGGGTGAAGTTGAAAGGTCAAAGATGGGGTAATGCGTGGAATGGGAGAGGTCAAAGTTTGGGTGAGGGCTGGAATGAAAGTCTGGAATAGGTTGAAGTAAAGGGTGATAATCAGGAATGCGTAAGTGGGTGGAGATCAGGGATAGGGCGGGAGCTTGGAATGAGATTGAAAGACAACAAAGTGGAGAATGGGGTGAGGGGAAGAGATGGAGAAGATACCCGGAATACAGGAGGGTAGGGTAAAGGCAAGAGAAGGAAGAAGTATTGATGCAGTATGGAGGTTGTGGAGAAGAGGTCAAGGGTAGGGTAGAGGTAGGGGGTTGAAAATAACGCGGAGGATGGACTGGAGTTGGGTTGTGATGAACAGGTATAAGGGGTGAAAACTGATTGGGAGATTGGAGATAGTAGAAAACTTAGAGATGTAAATGGGAAATTTGAAAAGTGTTAAGGCTTAGTTATTCATATTCATAAAGAAGAAAATGACAAATTTCAAAACAGCAGAAAAGGAAACAATTTCCTTCAAAATATATTTGTAAGGAAACATCATTTACTTTAAATACCACAGTTTTATTCTGGTGTTTATGTTTCTCTTTTCTTACTCTCACTTTCCGCTAGATTGTCTGTCACATCAGTGAGACTCTGCTCTTGAAATATGAACAAGGCACATGTACTTTATACCCTATGACCTATTATAAGCACTTTGCCATATTTTGAATTTTCTTTTCTAAAATATACTTAAAAATAATCATTAGATAGAAAAATAACATGCGATTAATGAAGCCTTCTTATCAATTAATGGATTTTAGAATAAACATTGCATATTGTATATATTTGCTTCCTTCTTAAACAGAGATACCATTATACATTCATCTCCTATCAGACTAACCATCAAAAAGAATTCTCTTGCCTGGCTTTTCTTTGGGTTAAGCATTTTTCTATAGTTGTATGTTTTGATTTAATAATGACTCTTGATACTTGATTTTCTGATATAAAAATTTCACTCCATGTTTTTCTGCATTTATTCTTAAATTTTCCATTTTACTTGTTACTTATGGACACAATTTTGTCATGATTTAGAATTTAAGGTAATTTTTCATTGTTAGTCAAAATTCAGTTTCCTTAGGTTGTTCTTACTATAAAAGTAATTTTATTTATCAGTCAGCTCATTTTGTGTGCACAAGGTGGTCACATTGCTTTGTTAGTTGGACAGCAGTAATTTTCTTATATACTATGTCTCACTTTTAGTAAACTTCAACTTTCAATAACAGAAGGTCAATCAATATAAAAATGAACATTTCTACTGTATATGAGTTTTAAGTGTATTGTTTTTATTCAGTAAAGATGAAATTGGTTGTTAAGGATATTACAGCTTTTAATTATAGATAGACCACTTCAAAAATTTTTTAAAAATATATTTTACAAACCATTGAAGTTCCTTTTGTCTAAGGTACTGGTTCATGTTCTGGATGGATGAATTGTCCACTCAGAATTATTAAAAAACATTCTATTAAATAATGTGAGAAATGTTTTTCTAGCATGACATTGACCGAAATGGAAGTGGCAGTTATGTAATTTGAATACCATGTATTTGTTGGTTTTTTAAGGGGTGTTTTTGTGATAATTTTTCCCTTAGCATCATCCTATTAATTGTTGAAAATATTTTTTTTCATTTGGTTAATTTTTAAAGAGTTAAGCAGAGGTAAATGAAACTTTATTTACTAAGAAACACCTTAAAAATTGTTTCAAGTCAATTCCTAAGTGATTTGTGAATTAAAAATTATTCGGACTTGTCTGAATACACATTGTGTAATTTAATTTAAAAACAAAAATCAATTTGGTATAATTCCCTAATTAGGGGATTCAATGTAAATATAATGAGTAAAGTTAGAAGAAATTAATCTTCTACTCACACTGAATCTTGAAAGGAAATGATCTGGCTAACTAGGGTTGTTAAATTAACTATATGTTATTATTGTTTTCTGGTTAACTGTTCTTTCTTGCATAGTACAATATGCAGGAAAATTTTAAAGTTATTTCTCCCACTTTATGCCATCATTGATGTTAGGTAGTAATTTTCTTGTTTTATAGGGGATATATATATATATATATGTTAATATATAGAAATATATGTAGGTAAATTTAATCTTTTATTTGCCAAGAACAAGAGAATTAGAAGTAACTCACCAATTTCTTCAACAAAGTGCATTTAGGTGTGCGATTTTAACTTTTTTTCATAAAAACATTAGATCCAATTTGTATGAAATTTGTGGTGAAGTTTTCTTATTCAGTATATTCAATGCTCTGTTCTTTACTCTCTTTTCTGTAGAATTGTGATGATTGCTGAATGACTTTAGATAATTGACTTGACATAGATAACCCTAAGACAAGGCACAATCTTTGCAGATAGATAACTATGTGTCACTGAGCTAACAGCATTTAGCAGAATAAAACCAATGCTATAACTTTCTTTATAAGATTGATTATTTCCTGAGACCATCCTCACAGTTGATTTTTTTTTTTTTTACCAAACTTAGTTTCATTCAACTTCTCAAAATTTTACAATGAAGAAGTGACTGGCCATTTTACATATAATTTTTACATTTAAATTTTAAGCCACTAAACACAATATCAAAAATTATATGGATTGTAAGCATGAGGAATGACACTCACAAAGCAAGGTTTTTTTTTTTTTGTTATTTTTAATGATGGTGTTTTGTTTTAGTGACCATCTTTAATTATATCAGTGTTAGATATAGTTGAACACACTTTTGTTTGGTGTCTTTCTTTTCCTTGCTGTTCAGGAAGTATTAGTTCTTAGTAAGTAATCTCTCAGTTTTTATCATAATTTACTCTTTTTGCCTTCACGAGGTGATCCCCTTTGAAGGTTTGAAATGTTAATAGTTCTGTTTCACAAAGTCACTGTTTCAATAGAGCATATAAGTGTAGACTATCTGGTAAACTAGGTGAGCTGTCAGTTTGGTTTTTCTCACTCAGGGGTTGGCAGTAAGTGAAGTATGGCAGCCTATATTCTCCCATTACTTCTGTGGTTTTGCCACCCCATCCAAGATTCAGGTTACTGTAGTCTGAAATGGTATCCCACCTTCTGCATTGGTAAGAAGCAGGAGAAAGAAATTTCTCTGCATGTCTTTTCTTCTGAGGCCAAGGTCTTGGTTCAGTAACAACTGTGAACCAGAGGGGAGTGAAAGAGGGAGCCTAGGTAGCCAAATGGCACCTGTGAATGGGCAAGCATTTTAACTGAGACCACAGGTGACTGACTATCCCTTCCTTGTTCTATGTGGTAAGGCACACAATAAAGGGTTAGGAGGTACCCATAATTTAAGTTGCCCTTGATTTTGTAAAAATGACAGCTACCATATTCAGGAAAGTTGAAAATTTAAATGTACAAATTGATTAGTTGCCATTATGCCCTAAAACTTTGGACAAAATTTATATTATGTGTGAATATAAAATAATGAGATTATTTACCCATGTAATTTATGGAGTACATCTCATTACCTTATAGTCATAGCTCATCAATCTTAAGAAACTTGTGAAATAATCATTTTTAAAAACCAAATTTTACAGATACCTATGTTCTTGGGATTTGAATACTTTGCTAATCATTTGGGACAAGGAAAAGTGGTCCTCCTTTCTTTAATAAAGGTATCCGACTCAGTAATTTAGTAAAAATAGTTCAGCATTTTCTCCCTTCTGTCTTGTAACTTTTCATGCCAAACTATTTTAGAAATTGGAAAGAATAAACAAAATTAATTTCTTAAAGAAAAGTATTTTAAGCATCTTATGATGCAGTTTGTTTTTCCGACCCATGTTTTTTACATCGCAACCATGTATACTATTTACAGTTCTACAGTTGTTGTCTCCTTGTATTTTTAAGGCATTCAGTAAATATTTACAATTTTGTCGGATATGTATCACAAAAAATAAATATGCATCTTAGAATACTCTCGTTAGTGAGCTTTCTCCAGGGGTCCTTTCTGGACATTTCATAGGAGTAGTTATATTCAGCAATCTTCTGCCAAATATTTTGGATTCATAACTTTCAGTCAATAAAGTTCTTTAACACTAAGTTGAACTCTTTCAGTTAACTTAATAACTATAACATTGCTTTCATTTGTCCATAAATATATCCAAGGAAACCTGAAGTTTTTGAAACTATGAGATGTATGGTAGTAGTTGGAGGTTAGCTCTTATTTTGTTTAATGATAAAGATACTGTATCTCTACCAAATACAAATCCAGGCTTGATGAATTAAGTATCTTACTCCTTCACAACTCTTCACCCTCCCCCAAAAAGAACCCTACAGATTAATAGAGGGTTGCCATTCACAGTAAACAAAGAAGTACACTAAAATCCAGTTTCAAAAATTCTCATAAGACATTCATAGTAAATGTATTTAATATATTCATTTATGATTTTTGAGTTTAGGTTCTCTACTTTCTACTTTGGATTGTAAGATTTTGTACAGTTCTGTTTTTATGTGCAGTGTCTTGGTATATTCCTTTAACCATCAGCACTGCTATTTAAGGGGCTAGTTTTCATAATTGGTGTTCACCTATCTTTGAGAGTTCAATAAGTGGAGAGGATACAACACGTGTGGAAGTTCCAACATTATTCCTGAGGGTTTCAACGTAACCCATAGGAATTCTAATACCATGGCGTCTGGGAACTCCACCAGTGCTTCTAGGAACTTCAAGATTACCCTTGGGGACTCTACCGCTGGGAACTCCAAAACTATCCAAAGGAACTGCGGTGTTATCCATAGGAATTGCAACATTATCTATGGAACTGCCAACATTACCCATGGGAACTCCAACATTAACTACGGGAATGTTCAGGTTATTCATGGGAACTCTAACATTGTCCCTGGGACGTCTGCCATTATCTCCAGAAAGTCCAAGTTGACCCCCAATTGCAGAAGAATTTTCAAAGCTTGGATTGATAGGAGGATGTTCTCCAGAAGCTGACAAAATGGTCTTTCGTGAAGCCTCTTCAATGCTGCTTCTTTCCTTTGCATTTTCTAAAATACACACACACATACATAGATACATACATACATACATACATAGATAAAAATAAATACAAGTTGCTTTTAAATTACTGAAGATTGACCTATGTTTTGAGAAGAACTTCGATTAATTAGAATAACATACAAATATGTCCAAATTTGATCCCAAACCAATCATCTTAACAATTTAAAATCGCATGGTAATAGCATCACAATCTACAACCTTTTGTTTAGCAAAATATCTTGATAAGCTGTTTTGGGTGTAAAAGGTAGACAGGAAAAAACAAAAATCTGGCTAAATAGCCCCAAACAATACCAGAAATTTGGAGCTTATGGGAAATATAGAAGTGGGAGGAAGGAGAGGAAGAGAAAAGATAAGAAATGTTTAGTGGGATGTGGACATCAGCAGGATGTCAGCCAATGAGAAATTATAGCGCCGATGGCTGAAGAGCATTCAATGTTATTTCTTTAGCAGTATGAGAAATTAATGAGATTAAGAATTCAGTGATTGCATAAAATCAGAGAAGCAGTAACCATGAGAATGGAAGCTCCCCAAAACTTTCAGAAATCTTAAGGAAAGGCATTGGATGGGAGATTGGGGTTGAGCCAATTTTGTAAATTTTTCAAGGGATGAAGTCATCTCAGCTGGCTTTGGGTTACACTTGAATTTCAGTTGCTGGTAAATGACTTCCTAATCCACTAAATACAAACTACAAAAGGGCCAGATGATGATTTTCAGACAAAGTTTGAGCTAGATTCTAGATACTTATCTCAAATTACCTTCAGTGGTTTGGTGGGGTTACTTCTAAAACAGATTTCTTATTAATGACATCATTCTCAGGCAGTTATGTGGGCAGGCTACAAGCATGAGTTAGAATTAAAAATTCCTAATACTATTTGGTATCCACAGTAGCATTTTTATATATGTTTAAATAGCTGTAATAATAAAAACATAAATGATGCCTTATAGTTAATGGCAAATATCAATCTAGGATTTTAAAATATATTATAAGCATATTATATAATACATTACAAACACTTCTATTAATATTACTTTTAAGTCAGCATAGGCTATAATATTAATCATTCATTTGTCAATTAGTATTTTTTAGCTACTAGAAGGGAATATGTATTCACAGCATTTGATGTTATAAGAAGTCTGTATATTTTAAGGGTTTGTTTTCACATGGTTTTTACTGTGTCTGATTGGATTTATACAACTTAAAATCAGACCATAACCACCAAATAAAAGGTTTAAAATTGTAGGATGGCAGGCAATTTTCTTATAACAAGCTCATTTTTTAGGCAATAGAAAGAAATAGATTTCAAGGTGGTCAGTTTGAAAATAAATTCACTGATGAAAGTCTGTCTGTCTGGAAAATTCTATGTAATTTACAAAAGGAGTTATAGCAAGTTCAAAATCTTACCTTGTGGATTTAGTTTTTGGCTTCTGATATCACTGTGTCGTGCCTTAGGTTGCTGAGGCAACAAGGGGAAAGGTCCTTGCAAAGCATGGAGATGCTGACTCCTGAGTGAGGTCATTGCTTGATTCTCCTCTTCTGGTGGCAGCTGAGGGTAGCCAATCGCTCTCTTTTCTGCAGTAACGGTTTGGAGAATGTGGAGTCCTTCACTGTTTAGTGGTGCATCTAAGAGCTCTTTCCAAGAACGCCGGATGACAGGCCTTTCTCTAAAAGGATACATGCTTCCTGCTACTTCAAGGTCATCACTTCCTGGGGACTCTGCATTTTCTGAAGATTTCAGCCACAGATTTTGGGGGGTCCGTAGGTGACTGTGTTCTGAGGATGGCAAATATTTATTTATTAAAGCCCCCCAGGTGTACAAGCCCAGTGATTTTCAAAGTTCGAATTTCTGTGTCATCTAGATCCCCATTTAAGTATTGTGGTACTTTTCCCCTTTTCCTCTGGGCTGGCAATTCCTATAAATTCTGAGTTCAGATTCTAGGACCCTCGGAAATAACTGGCATTTTCTGTAGGTGAAAAGACCCTCAAGTTTTTTGACTTATAAGGGGGATTTATAATCCTGAAGGAACTAGAGAACCTTATTTCATTATGCTGAATGAAATAAGCTAGTCAGACAAAGACAAATACCATATGATTTCAGTCATATGTGGGATCTAATCAACATAGTGAACTAACAAGTGAAACAGAGACAGACTCATAGATAGACAGTAGGATAGTAGCTGGTGGGGAGGGTTGGTGTGGTGGGAGGATTGAGCAAAAAGGAGAAAAGAAACAATTTATGAACATGGGCAACAGTATGGTTACTGCAGGCATGACGGGTGTGGATGGAGGCGGAAGTGGTTTTGGGGTGATAAAGGCTGATGGAAAAAATTAAGTAAAATAATTTTAAAAATTCCCAAGTTCCTGTGATCAATACCTTCTCGAGTGTGTTGATAGGAGGCCATGGCTGGTTTCTGTTGTTTTTGTCTTCTGGCCTCTTCCCGAAATTCCGAATTGATAGGACGAAAATAGATGAACTTATCAGAAACATCTTGAGCATGTCTGTATTGGAAGGTTGGAGTCACAGAAAAAATCTGAAAGAAAATTCAAGTTCCAAACATTACATATTATAGTAATAAGCACGTTATTAAATTGTTACGTACTGTTGGAAAGTAGACTATAAACTTTTTTACTACTCAAAAATATATACAGTTCATCACACTATATCAACACATTTAATACACTTGTCTTGTTTTTTACACATTCTATCCTACATCTGGGAATCTACTGTAACACAAAAACGGACATTCTAAACACACTCAGACTCATCCAAATCCAATCCTCCAACAAATTAGTTTTTCTTCAAGGGTTAGATTATGCTAATCTAGTATTTCCAAAAATGCATTTCGAAAAATCTTAGTCTTATGAAAGGCTCCAACACACACACATACACACACACAAGACTTCTTGGCTAATAATTTGGAAAATAATATATATTCTGTCTTTATAATTTACAGGAGTCTATTAAAGATCTGAGAAGCCATGTTTATTGACATGCAATTCACTGTATAAACCATGTCTTCTAGTTTCTGTATTCTGATGCTTTGACATCTGGGGCCTTGCCAACACTGGACGGACTTCTCCTCCCATGGGTTAGTTGATTCCTAGAGATAGCAGATAACTCACCCATGAGCAAGCTTTCCATATGCAAACCAATCACTCAGAGGCCACACCCCAACCACATCCTGTCAGGCTCTCACACTTTTGGCCACTGTCTACCTACCTTAATCCCTTCAAAGCTGGGTACCAGACAGCTAAGGACAGCTCCTATGCCCCAGAGCCCAGTGAAATGATACAAAGTAGCCAATTTTAAACCTGCTTACCTTGCTTTACCTGTTCCTTCCTATCCATAGTGAAGTCTCTTTGCCAGTTTTTCCCTCCTCCTCTGCCTCCTGACCAACCATAGTGATTTCTTGGGTGGATTCTCCCTGCTCTTAGGATATGTGAGTATAGTACACTATCTTCTCAATGGCAACCATTTACTTCCTAGAGGGAGGCCACTGAACTCTTTCTCTCTCCCCTCTACGTTGTAACCACAAAGAAGGTCCATACTATAAGTTATAAGCCAGAAACAGAAAGTAAAGTTACAGTTTTAGGCAACTAGAAGCCCACTTAAAAAAAACACATAGGAAAACTAACAAACAAAAAAACCCTACATACAAGTGTAAAAATAAAATAAAATAAAAAAATAAATATAATAAATTATATTTATCATCTAGCTAGCTAGCTATCTAATATAAATTTCCATAATTTGATCCAATTGGAAATCTAAAATTCAGTAAAAGGGTTTATATAAAAAATAAAAAGGGCACTGATTGACTTTTGTGTCTCTAAAGATAGATTCTAAATTAAATTTGGCATTTGTTAAAATATACCAATTGACAAAATTAATGGGCTTTATCATTAGTAGATCTTAAATAAGAGCTATATCAGGATCCCACTAAATCTAAACTTTACATTTTTTATAATCTTGGAAAAGTTACTAAATACAAAATAGATTTTAAAAAAAGCATGTTTAACTTCAACTGTAGTCTTGTCTAAATTTTCCATAGTCATACCACCCATTACCTTAAAATATCCTGTAGTGGACATAAACACTCAGATGCACTGAATAATGGATTAAAATAAATTAAGTCTTTGACATTTACAAGTTGGTTTGATAAAATGGTAACCCAGAGGTGTCATTTGAAATAATTAATATGGCCTTATGTAAGTTAAACAGGGCTTTTATAAATCAAAGGCTAAAACTTATTATATAGAATCTATTGGCTATCTCTATGTCAGGTACTTTGCCCATTTTTTAATTGGGTCATTTATTTTTTTGGTATTGAGTTTTGTATGTACTTTATAAATTTTGGATATTAACCCATTATCAGATGTATTGGCAAATATGTTCTCCCATTCTGTGGGTTATCTTTCTTATTTTATTGATATTTACCTTTGCTGTACAAAAACTTTTCTGTTTAATGAAGTCCCATTTGTTTATTTTTTCTTTTGTTGCCCTTGCCTGGGGAGATATATTCAATAAAAAATTGCTACGATCAATGTCCAAGATTTTGCTGTCTATGTTTTCTTCTAGGATTTTTATGGTTTCAGGTCTAACATTTAAGTCTTTGGTCCCTTTTGAATTTATTCTTGTGTGTGCTGGTCTAGTTTCATTTTTATGCACATATCTGTCGAATTTCCCCAACATTAATTATTGAATAAACTATGTTTAGCCCATTGTATGTGCTTGCTTTCTCTGTCAAATATTAATTGACAACAAAGGCGTGGGTTTATTTCTGGGCTCTCTATTCTATTCCATTGATCTATGTGTCTGTTTTTATACCAGTATCAGGATGTTTTGATTAGTATGGCCCTGTAGTATAACTTGATATTAGGTAGTTCGATTCCTCCAACTTTGTTCTTCTTTTTAAGGGTTGCTGTTGCTATGCAGGGTCTTTTTTGGTTCCATATAAAATTTTGGAATAGTTGTTTTAGTTCTGTGAAATACATCATTGGAATCTTAATAGGAATTGCGCTGAATCTATAGATTGCTTTGGGTAGTATGGAGCTTTTAATGATGTTAATTCTTCCTATCCATGAACAGAGGTATGTGCATCCACTTATTTGTATCTTCTTCAATTTCTTTCTTCAGTGTCTTATACTTTTCTGAGTACAGGTCTTTTACATCTATGCAGATGGCCAATAGACATATAAAAAGATGCTCAACCTCACTAATAATCAGAGAAATGCAAATAATAACCACAATGAGATACCATCTCACACTAGTCAGGATGGCTAACATCAATAAATCAACAAACAACAAGTGCTGACGAGGATGTGGAGAAAGGGGAACCCTTTTGCACTGTTGGTGGGAATGCAGGCTGGTGCAGCCACTGTGGAAAACAGTATAGAGATACCTCAAAAAAATTAAAAATGGATCTGTCTTTTGACCCAGAGATCCCACTTCTGAGAATATATCTGAAGGAACCCGAAGCACTAATTAGAAAGAACATAAGCACCTCTATGTTCACTGCACTGTTATTTACAGTTGCCAAGATATGGAAGAAGCCTGAGTGTCCATCAGTAGATTAGTGGATAAAACAACTATGGGACATTTACACAATGGAATAATACTTAGTTGTAAAAAAGAAGAAAGTTTTACCCTTTGTAACAGTATGTATGGACCTGGAAAACATTATGCTATGTATCATTTAAGCCAGTCAGAGAAAGATGAATACTACATGATTTCACTCATATGTGGAATCTAATGAACAAACTGAACTAACAAGCCAAATGGAGACAGACTTATAGATCGAGAACAGATGACAGCTAATGGGGAGGGGAGAGGTTAGGGTGTGGATGGATTGAGTGAAAATGAAAAAGGACTCATGGACATGGACAACAGAATGATGATTGCTAGGGGGAGGGGAGCATAAGGGGACTAAATGGTAGAAGAAAAAATATAATAAAGATTATATATAAAAAAATAAAATACTATAACCAAAAAAAAAAACAAACGAACAAAAAAACCAAACATAAAGGGATGATTATCTTTACTGCTTCTTTATTTAACAGCTTGATTTTGCAAGTTCTTACTCCTGAAAGCAATAACTGATACCTCTTGGTGGATTACTACAATTTTAATGCTATAGTCCCATCCACTGAGTTCTCTATGCAAAACACCAAATATTATTTAAATTACTAACACTAGAATTCCAGTTTCTGGTTCTGCATGTAAGAAGCTTAGAAGTCACCACTCTGTTTTAACAACAAGTAAAGAGCTGAACAGACTAAAAAATAAACAAAACTTTTTGGATTCATAACAGAGAGGAGGATACAGGACAACCGCTGACCCCAAGATGGGAGACATAGACAGGCAAATACAGAGAGGCTCACAAGCAGAAACCAGCAAGGGAACAGGGGACAGAGTAGAAAAGTCTGAAGTGTAATTCTTAAATTGCTAGAGGCTCAGTGTGGGCGACTCTGAGAGTTATAAAACTCCAGAGACACCAGTGATGAGGAGATTATGCTATGATGTTTACATCCAAGAGCTCAGCCAGGTTCTCACAGCAAGTTTCAGAGAAAACTCACCTCCTACTCATGTCAAAGAGAGGGGAAAATGACCATTTTTAAATATGCCAGAGCACCCTGTTCTTAACAAGGTAACACAAAGCTCCAGTCAGCTCTAGCCTTCTACATGGCTAACTTTATACCACTCTATAAATTCCCGTCCACTTAAGGGAGGAGAAAAAACTGAGAAACACTTGTGAAGTTTATAGTCCAGAGGCATGTGTTCACTAAAACATTGAGACTTAATTATAGAATGTTCCCCTCCCCGCACACCTCAGCACCACATTAGTAAAGGTCTATTTACAGCAGTTATTTTTACCTGTTGCATCATGTATGGCTATCAATTAAAAAAGTTCAAAGCACACTAAAAGGCAAATTCCCTGCCCCCACATGCATACACTTTGAAGAGACAGAGCAAACATCAGAATCAGATATGGCAAGGATGTTGAAGCTATTAGACTGGGAATTTAAAGCAAATATAATTAACAGGCTAAGTATTCTAATGGATAAAGCAGACGGCATGGAAGAACAGATGGGCAACGCAAGCAGAGAGATGAAAATGCTAAGAAGGGACTAAAAAAGAATATTTGAAGACCAAAAAAACCATAATAGAAATGAAGAATGCCTTTGATATGCTTATTAGTCAAATGGACAAGGCTGAGGAAAGAATCTCTGAGCTAGAAGATATATCAATATAAACCTCCAAACCTGAAAAAGCAAAGAGAACAAAGACTGGATAAAAGATGAACAGAATATCCAAGGACTGTGGGACAACAATGAAAATTATAACATACATGTAATGGGAAAACCAGTTAGGAAAGAGAGAAACAGAAGTACTTGAAGCAATAATGACTAAAAATTTCCCCAAATTAGTGTCAGACACCAAACCACAGATCCAGGAAGGTCAGATACTACCAAGCAGTATAAATTAAAAACAAAAATAAAAACCAAAACACTCCATATTGGTATATTATTTTCAAACTATACAAAATTAAAGGTAAAGGAAAAATCCTGAAAGAAGGCAGAGGGTAAAAAACACCTTATCTCCAGAGGAACAAAAATAAGAATTATCTTCCTGAGTTATCCTCACAAACCATGTGATCAAGAAGAGAGGTGGGTGAAATATTTAAAGTGTTGAGAGGAAAAAGCCACCAACCTAGAATTCTGTACTCTGCAAATATATCCTTTAAAAATGAAGGCCAAATAAAGTTTTTCTCACAAACAAGTATTAAGTGAATTTGTTATAAGTAGACCTTCCTTACGAGAATGTGAGAAGTAATTCTTCAGCCCTGGCTGGAATGGCTCAGTGGGTTGAGTGCTAGCTTGTGAACTGAAAGGTCACTGGTTCAATTCCCAGTCAGGGCACATGCCTGGGTTGTAGACCAGGTCCCCAGTAGGAGGCATGTAAGAGGCAACTGATTGACATATCTATCTCTTGATAGATATGGCACATTGAAGTTTCTCTCCCTCTTTCCCCCTCCCTTCCCCCTCTCTAAAACTTAAACTCTTTTTTAAGAAAGACATTCTTCAGCATGAAAGGCAAATGATACAAGTCAGAAACTCAGATCTACACAAAGAGAGACCATAAAAGAAGGAATTCGTGGAAAACTTATTTTTCTTATTCTCAATTTATCTAAAAGTTAACCATTTGTTCAAAATAATAACAGCAACAATGTATTCAATTATGGATGCTTAATATATATCATATTTGTGGACTTATATATGCTTATGTATGCTCAAATAGAAGTAAAATTAATGTCAGCAATAATATAAGAGACTGGAGGCAGGAATTAGGGAACTCACAACTACCCATGAAATGGTATACTGTTATTTGAAAATGGAAGTGTATTACTTGCAAATGTATGGACTCGTGCTATTTAATGATGGGGATGTGGTCTAAGAAATGTATCATTAGGCAATTTCATTATTCTTCAAACATCATAGAATGTACTTATACAAACTGAGATGATATAACCTAGTATACATCTAGGTTATATGGTCTAGCCTTATTGCTCCCAGGCTATAAATCTGTACAGCATTTTACTGTACTGAATACTGTAGGCAATTATAACACAATGTAAGTATTTGTGTATCCAAAGATATCAAAACATGGAAAAGGTAGGAAAAAAAGGTACAGAAAAAGTATGGTATAAAAGATTAATAAATGGCACAGCTGTATAAAGCATTTACCATGAATGGAGCTTGCAGGACTGGAAGTTGCTCTGGGGTGAGTCAGTGAGTGAGTGGTAAGTGCATGTGAAGGCCCAGGCCATTACTCGACACTATGGTAGGTTTTATAAACACTGTACATTTGGGTTGCACTAAATTTATAAAACAAAACAAAATTAAATCAAGCACAAGAATAAAATGATACAATAAGAAATGTGATAACATGAAATGTATGAAGTTCTTGCCAGCATAGGATGGAATACTGTTTTATAGCAAATTTTTCTTATAAATAGAAAAAGTAAGTCTAATATAATGAAAAAAAATATAATATAGTAAATTCATAAACTGTTAATATAGTAATTTATTATCATTATCAAGTATTATTTACTATGTGTACTGGTATGGGTTATACTTTCATATGACTGGTAGTGCAGTACCTTTGTTCACATGTTAACATCATGACAGATGTGTGAGTAATACATTGCACTATGATATTACAATGACTATGATGTTACTAGGCAATGGAAATTTTTCAGCTATATTATAATCTTATGGGGCCACTGTCATATATGTGGCCTGTCATTGACTGAAACATCATTATGTGGTACATGACTGTATTACAAACTCTGGGGTAACCATTAAAAAAAGTTTTAAAAGTAAGTATAACTGACATGAGAAGAAAGGAGAGAAAATAAAATCATAAAATGCTTCATTAAAAACACCAAAAAAGAAAAAAAAGTGTTAGCAGAGAAGAAGGGCAACAAACAGGTAACGGTGGCAAATATGGTACGTGTTAATCTAGCCATATTGAAATTGCTTTGAATGTTAATGGTCTAAATGTACCAATTAAAAGACAGATTGTTAGAGGAAATTAAAAAACAAGATGCAAGTATATCTTGTTCACAAATAAGTCATTTTCATATAAAGACATTCAGGATCTGGCAGCAGTCACACCTGCTTGAGTGTGGTTGGTAGAATAAAAATATGGGTGTAATAATTTATAGCGTTCATTTGAACATTTCACCTCAAGTGTCTTATAGTGTGCTTCAATGTGATAGTGTTATGTTACAGAATTACATGTTTATTATTTTGTAATAACAGATTTTGTAATAAACAAGCGGTGTTACTTGTGCCGGACCCTGTACATATATTACATTTAAATGGATGAAGAAAATACCATGCTGACACTTAAAAAAAGCACGAATAGCTATATTAATTTCAGACAGAGCAGACTTCTAATGTAGGAAAGTTATTAGAGAAAAAGAAGGTCACTCTATAATGATAAAGGGTCACTTTTTCGAGAAGACATAATAATCCTTAACATGTAGGCACCTACCAACAGAATGTCAAACTATGTAAGGTGGAAACTAGTAGTAGTGCAAGGAAAAATAAATGAATCTACTATTAGATTGGAGACTACACCCTTCAATCAAAAATGCTTAGATCCAGCCCTGATGGGTGTGATTTAGTTGGTTGGGCATTGCTCCATAAAGTGAAAGGTTGCAGGTTCAATTCCCCTTTATGGCATGTGCCTAGGTTGTGGGTACTGTCTCCAGTTGGGGTGTGTGCGTGGAGCAACCAATCAATGTTTCTCTCTCATGTCAATGTCTCTCTCTCTCTCTTTGTCCCTCCCTTCCCCTCTCTCTAAAAATAAATAAATAAAATAAAATAAATGGACAGATACAGCAGGTACGTAATTAGTAGGAACATAGTTGAACTCAACAACAGAATCAATTAGATATAATAGACATCTGTAGACTATTTCATCCAACAACAGCAGAATGCATGATCTTTTCAAACTCACACGGAATGGTCGCCAAGACAGACTACATTCTGGGCCATAAAATACACCTTAACAAATTTAAAATAATAGAAATCATACAATGTCTGCTCTCAGATCCCGATGGAATTGAAGTAAAAGCCAATAACAGAATGATAACTGAAAAAAAATCCTAAAATACTTAGACATTAAACAACACATAGGTCAAAGAAGAAATCTCAAGATAAAATTTAAAATATTTTGAACTAAATTAAAGTGAAAACACAACTCACCAAAATTTGTGGAATACAGTAAAAATGGTGTTTAGAGGAACATTTATATCATTGAATACATATATTAAAAATAAGAAAGATGTAAATTAAGTCATCTAAGTTTCCACTTTAGGAAACTAGACAAAGAAAAGTAACCCTAATGCAGAAGCAAAGGAATAATAAAAAGTAGAGCAGAAATAAATGAAGAAAACAGGAAACCAATAGATAAAATAAACAAAACCAAAAGTTGTTTCTTTGAAAAGATCAATGAAATCAATGAGCCTCTAGCTACACTAACTAAGAAAAAAAGAAAAAGAACACACATTATCAGTATCAGAAATGAGAGGGGACATCACTACAGATCCTGTGGACATTAATATGATAATAAAATAATATTATGAAGAGTTCTATGCCAACAAATTTTATAACCTAAGTAAAATTTATCACTTTAATTTACCACTTAAAGTTACAATTTGCTAAAACACACATAAGAAATAGACAATCTGAATAAGCTTGTATCTATTAAAGAAACTAAGTTTATAATGAATAACTTTCCAAAAACTAAAAGCACCAGACCCAGGTGGATTTACTGGTGAATTATACCAATCACTTAAACACTTAAGAAAACAATTATACTAATTCTGTACAATTTCTTTCAGAGAACAGAA
>PVJD01012328.1:0-40379 GCA_004026545.1 Mormoops blainvillei
AATGGATCAATGACAAGATCAAGGAAGAAGTCAAAAGATACCTTGAGACAAATGAAAATGAAAACATAACAATCCAAAATCTGTGGGACAGAAGGAAAGCAATCCTAAGAGGTAAATTCATAGCATTATAGGCCTATCTCAAAAAACAAGAAAAAGCTCAAATAAACAATCTAACCTTGGACTTAAAGGAACTTTAAAAAGAGTAACAAACAAAGCCTAAAGTGAGTAGAAGGAAAGAAATAATAAAGATCAGGGCAGAAATAAATGGAATAGAGCCTAAAAAAATTATGCAAAAGATCAATGAACCCAAGAGCTGGATCTTTGAAAAGATAGTCAAGATTGACAAACCCCTGACCAGATTCATCAAGAAAAAAAGAGAGAGGACTCAAATAAATAATATCAGAAATGAAAGAGGAGAAGTAACAACAGACACCAGAGAAATACAAAGGACTGTAAGAAAATATTATGAACAACTATATGTCAACAAACTGGACAACCTGGACAAAATGTGTAAATTCCTAGAAACATGCAACCTTCCAAAACTAAATCAGGAAGAATCAGAGAATCTGAATAGACAGATTACACTTAATGAAATTGAAACAGTAATCAAAAAATTCTCAACAAACAAAAGCCCTAGACTGGCTGCAAAGGGGAATTTTACCAAACATTCTGGGAAGAAGTACCATCTCTCCTTCTCAAATTATTTCAAAAAATTCAAGAGGAGGGAAGGCTCTCAAACTCATTTTATGAGGCCAGCATTATCCTAATTCCAATAAAGACATTCCAAAAAAAGAAAAGTACAGGTCAATACCCTTGATGAAAATAAGACACTAAAATAGTCAACAAAATATAGTAAATTGAAAACAGCAATACAGCAAAAAGATAATACAGCATGATCAAGTGGGGTTTATTCTTGGAATGCAAGGAGGGTACAACATTCACGAATCAATAAATGCGATTCACCACATAAACAAAATGAAGGGTAAAAACCACATGATCATATTAATAGATGCAGGAAAAGCATTTGATGAAACCCAGCACCCATTTATGATAAAACTCTCGGCACAGTGGGGATAGAGGGAACATGCCTAAACATAATAAAGGCTGTATATGACTGACAAACCCATTGCCAGCATCATATACAATGGGCAAAAACTACGATCATTCCTGTCGGGATCAGGAACAAGACAGTGATGTCTGCTTTCACCTCTCTTATTCAACAGAGTACTGGAAGTTCTAGCCTGAGCAATCAGACAAGAAGAAATAAAAGGCATACAAGTTGGAAAGGAAGAAGTAAAACTGTCTTTATTTGCAGGTGACATGATACTGTACATGGAGAACCTCAAAGGTTCCAAGAAGAAACTACTAGAACTGATAAATGAATTCAGCAAAGTAGCAGAATACAAAATTAACGTCCAGAAATCAGTTGCATGTTTATATGCCAATGATGAACTAACAGAAAGGGAAATTAAGAAAACAATCCCATTCACTATTACTTCAAAAAGAAAATACCTAGGAATAAACCTAACCAAGGTTATAAAAACCTGTACTTGGAAGATACTGAAGAAAGAAATTGAAGAAGTTTCAGATAAGTGGAAGCATACACTGTGTTCATCGATAGGAAGAATTAACATCAGTAAAATGTCCATGCTACACAAAGCAGTCTATAGATTCAACGCAATTCCTATCAAGATTCCAATGATGTATTTCCCAGAACTAGGAAAAATATTTCAAAAATTATGTGGAACCACAAAAGGTCTCATGTAGCAACAGTGATACTGAGAAAGAAAGAAGAATGAAGTTGGAGGAATCTTGCTATCTAATATCAAACTGTCCTATAAGTCCATAGTAATCAAGATAGCATAGTACTGGAATAAAAACAGAATAGAGAGCCCAGAAATAAACCTACATCTTTTTAGTCAATTAATAGTCAACAAAGGAAGCAAGCATATACAATGGGCTAAAGATAGTTAATTCAACAAATAGTGTTAGGTAAATTAGACAGATACATGCAGGAAAATTGAAAGTAGACCACCCTTACACCACACACAAGAATAAATTCAAAGTGGATTAAAGACTTAAATATTAGATCCGACACCATAAAAATCCTAGAAGAAAACATAGGCAGTAAAATCTGAGACATTGCTCACAGCAATATTTTATCTGATAGATCTCCCCAAGCAAGGGAACAAAAGAAAAAAAACAAATGGGAATTACATCAAATAAAAAATTTTTGCATAGCAAAGGTGACCATCAACAACATAAAAAGGCAACCCATGGAATGGGAGAATATATATGTCAATACATCTGAAAAGGGGTTAATATCCAAAATTTATAAAGAACTTACAAAACTCAACACCAAATAAATAAATAATCCAATTTTAAAAATAGGCAAAGGACCTGAATAGACACTTCTCCAAAGAGGACATACAGATAGCCAATAGACATATGAAAAGATGCTCAACATCACTGATCATCAGAGAAATGCAAATTAAAACCACAATGAGATACCATCTCATACCTGTCAGAATGGTTATCATCAATAAAACAACAGACAACAAGTTCTGCCAAGGATGTGCAGAAAGGGGAACTCTTTTATACTATTGGTGGGAATGCAGACTGGTGCAACCACTGTGGAAAGCAGTATGAAGACACCTCAAAAAGTTAAAAATGGATCTACCTTTTGACTCAGCAATCCCACTTCTGGGAATATATCCAAAGGAACCCAAAACACTAATTCAGAAGAACACAAGCACCCTTATGTTCATTGCTGCATTATTTACAATCACCAAGATATGCAAGCAACCCAAGTGTCCATAAGTAGATGGTTGGGTAAAACAACTCTGGGACATTTACACAGTGGAATACTACTCGGCCGTAAAAAAGAAGACAGTTTTACCATTTGTGACAGCATGGATGGACCTGGGGAACGTTATGCTAAGTGGAATAAGCCAGTCAGAGAAAGACAAATACCATAGGATTTCACTTATATGTGGACTCTAAGGAGCAAACTGAACAAGCAAAATAGAGACAGAATCATAGATGGAAAGCAGGTGAGAGCTGTAGGGGATGGCAAGGTTAGGGGTGGAGGAATCAAGCAAAAAGGAAAAATGACCCATAAACATGGCAACAGTGTGGTGATTGCAGAGGGAAGAGAGTTATAGAGGGGTGGAAGAGTAACGGAAAAAATGCAGTATAAAATTTTTTTTTAATTTGGCTGCTCTGTTTCAAGAACAAAGTGCAAATGTACCATATGGTTCTTCAACTTCTAGGCTGAGCATCTGTGAAAACCTGGGTAAGTTACTGAACCTCTTCAAGACTCAGCTGTTTCATCCATCAAGTGAAAGAATCTTAAGGGTGAAATAAACTAAAGTATAACATTGGCACATAGTAGCACTTATTACTTAGAAGATATTTTAATATTTAGTATTATTATTGGGAGAAGTATAGAGAAGCTCCACCCTCCACGATAGATTCTAGGTAAGCTGAGGCTTTTTTTTTCTTTTCTTTTTTAACATTGTATATTTTAACCCAAGTATGATTACTTACAGGAACACACTCATGTCAGTTATGTAGTTTAATTTAGTTTAAGTGGGGCTAAAGTTGTACATGGTTTAAATTCTAAAAAGAAAGAAAAATAGGACTTGCAAACTGGTTTATTTTCCATCTATTATAAATGCACAATACAAAAGACCTTCCTCCCTCAAATGTTGCTAAAGAAGGTAGCAAGAACCCTGAGAAATTTGACTTTAGTTTACTTCAGAAAAATAATGTTACACTGTAAAAGCTTAACATTGGAGCAACAAAGCATTTTTGTAATGATTCAGTGCTAGTTTACACAAATTTAGTAACTATTGTGTGGCCTTAGGGTAAGAAAAGTGTATATTCACATGTGAGACAAGTGTATCAGCTGTGTGGATTTCGTTAATATTGTGTGTGGCTTCCGAATCTATATACTCTAATATTCGATCAGTTCCCTAAGCCTGAATTAACACTCTCGGTCTGAAGGACGTTTTGAAAAACACTGAGTTTGATCAGTTTTAAATGCCCATTCTAAAACTGTATGGTTTCTTAAATTAAATGAACTAGATTGATTGTTTTACCAGATTTATTGATTCAGGCATTGAGTAATGTGCCTGATCTTTCAAGGTGCTGGCTAGAGGCATTTTTTATATTAGGCCATTGATCTTGATCACATTTCAGTTGAACGTGGAAAAAGTAGGTCTCATCCTCCTAAAGTATTAGATGGAGAATAAGGCTCTGAAAACCTACACCTAAGGTCACTGCAGAAATCTGTTTCAGAGCTGCCATTAGATTCTGGGCTTCCTGAGATCTCTTCCGAAGGACTTTTGCTTAGACCCCACTGACGACCTGAAACAGGAGAACTTGTGGATTTTCAGTCAGGAGGCAGCTCGGTCAACCCAAACATCAAAAACTTTAGCAAACATTTATGTTAGAAGACATGCCAGAGGATTATCAGCCTTTTTCTTGTTTAACAATACACAGAGCAAAGAGTATCTCATTATTGTTTTTACTTTATATTTCCTTAAGAGGTATTGAGCATCTTTCTATACAGTTGTAGGTCACTATATTATATTTTGTGAATTGCCTATGTTTAGTTGTTTAAGCCATGTGAATTTTTGTATATTGTATGAATTTAGGGACCTGATTTGATATTCTTCTACATGGATAGCTACTTGCCATAATATCATTTACTGAATTCAATCTTGATCTATTTTATTACAAACTAAAGTCCCATTAATACAATGATCTGCTTCTAGATTTATTCCCTTAGGTCTGCAATCTTTTGGTAAGCAATAGGTGGGAATGTTCTGAATGACTTTTTATTCTATATAGAGTTTTTGTTATTTGTCAGCTTTAGTCCTTTTCTCTCTATATGTAAGTATGAATTTATATTTATATATATATAAATATGAACGTATGCATAGAACACAGATATATGTGCATCGAGGGTGAGGATAAAGTAGGTTTACAGCTGTGAGTATGCAAAATAGAGTTTATTCTTTCTTATATTATTATTTATTAATTGTATTATTTTTCCATATGAACAACTGTAAACCTACTTTTGCCCTACTCTGTATGTCTGCATCAGATTTTTTAAAATTATTTTTTAAATTTTTAAATTATTGTTGACATACATTATGTCAGTTTCAGGTATACGACCTAGTGATTAGACATTTGTATAACTTACAGAGTGTCACCCTGATAAATCTAGTTCCCATTTGACACCATACATAGTTTCTACAATATTACTGAGTATTCCCTATGCTGCCCTTTATATCCCCATGACCATTTTTATAACAGGCGATTTGTGCACCTTAATCACTTCCCCTTCTTCACCAACCCCAATCCCTCTCCCATCTGGCAACTATCAAAATGTTCTTTGTATCTATAAGTTTGTTTCTGTTTTGCTTGCTCATTTATTTAGATTCCACAAATAACTGAAATCATATGGTATTTGTCTTTCTCTAACTTATTTCACTTAGCATAATATCCTCTAGGTTCATCCATGTTGTTGCAAATGGCAATATTTCATTCTTTTTTATGGCTGAGTAATATTACATTGTATAAATGTACCACATCTTTATGCATTCATCTATTGTCTGCATCAGCCTTGCAAATTTTCCATACATTTCCTTCCATCTTGCTAATGCTTGGAAACTCTGTCCAGAGGTTCCATTTGTTCTCACCTAGTACATGTGTCATTTTTTTTTTCCACTGTCTTTGATAGTGTTTTGCTTCCCTGAATCTCTATGTTGACCTTGGCTATCTCATTTTTTTTTCTTTTTTTATTATCTAAAAAATGACGGTTGGGTTAGGGAGGGACAATTGTTCAATTGAGGCTTTGTATACAGACTATCTGGGCTCCACCTTCTGCTGTGATGTGGGTGACTCTGCTGTTCCAGGGCCCTCTCAGCTAGGGAGTGGGGAGAAGTAACAGCCTATTCTCCTTGGTTTGGTAAGTGGCGGTAACCTGAATGACAGAGTGAGAAGGACTTTAATCAGGGACACCACATCCACACTAGCCACCTCGTTCATCCCTGTCAGTTTGTTTTATATCTTAAGGAAAAATACCAAACTCCTGGCCAAGAAATGAATGTCCAGCTGCCTTTTAGGTTGTTGAGGGAGAAGAGGTGGGAATGTGAAGCCATAAGCCTGTCTCTGAATCTTTAGTGGGTCTCATGGATTTCCACCCTACCCGCCACTCCTCACTCAAAAGTCAGAATCTGGAAGTTCTGTGTGGTCTGCTGCCTTCTGTACTTATTTTAGTATTTGATTTCCTTGGCTTGGCTTTATTATTAAATATTTACTTCCTTGATGCCCCCTAAATTATTGCAGGTTTATACTTTACAGAAAATTTTCTTTACCATAGTTTAAATGAGGTCTCAGGAGGAAGAGTGGATAAATGTTTGTACTCAATTCTCCACCTAAATTAAAATAATTACCATCTGGATTATGTACCTGGTAATTCTTCAGAATTATAGATGTCGATGGTGTCTCCTGGTTTCTGACTATCTATCTATCTGTCTGTCTGTCTCTCTCTCTCTGTCTATCTATCTCCTGTGATTTCATGGGATAAACCTGAGGGGAGAATGATGTGTGCTCAATCTGCAAATCTGCACCTTAGTCCTCTCTCTCCTAAAGCCTTCTTTCCATTAGAAGCAACCTCTCAGGGCCTTGTATTTTCATAAATATGTTTTAGGAAATGCCGGTCTGCAACACTTTTACTCTTGGCCTCAGACTAGATTTCAGTCCCAGCATTTTCCAGAACTGATTGAGCATTGGAAAAAGATCTTCTGGCAATTTTGACCACCTTGGATATCGTTTAGCTCACAGTCAGTCACTACAAACTCCTGCTAGAGTTGGGAGCACAGAGTATGAATTACAATACGTGCTGTACATGGCACGTATTCCCAGTGCTGCCTTTGCCTTAAAACCTTTCTTTCCCACCAACATCAATGAAAGGCCAGAACCCCATTTTCTATATGCTGCCATTACATAAAAGCCTGGAGAAGCCACTGGTAACAGTTCCTCCTTTCCCTTTCTTCAGTCACCCACGTATCCCAAAGCAGGCCTTCATACCGAACCCAACACTGAATCAGGCCTCTTCTAAGCTGACAGGAACTGCCACATTCATCTTATTGCAATAAAAATATATCCTATTTTTAAGCTAGGGTAAAATTCACATGGGACCACAGAAGTCCCCAAGCAGCAAAGCAATTTTAAGAAAGAAGAAAAGCTGGAGACATCACATGGTCTGATTTCAAACTATATTACAAAGCTATAGTAATTAAAACAGTATAGTATTGGCATAAAAAAATATAGATCAATGGAACAAAATAGAAAGCCCAGAAATAAACCCATGCATGTGCAGTCAATTAATTTATGACAAAGGAGCCAAGAATATACAATGGGGGAAAGACAGTCTCTTTAATAAAGGGTGTGGGGGAAACTGGAAAGATATATGCAAAAGAATAAGACTGGACCACTATCTTAAACTGTACACAAATATTAACTGAAAATGAATTAAAGACTTGAACATAAGACCTAAAACCTTAAAACTTCTAGAAGAAAACATAGGTAGTAAATTCTTTGACATTGATCTTGGTGATTATTTTTTAACTCTAACACCAAAAGCAAAGGCAACAAAAGCAAAACTAACGCAGGATTACATCAAATTAGAAAGGTTCGTCTGCACAGCAAAGGGAAAAATGGCAATGAATAAATACCTATCAATAATAACCTTAAATGTAAATGAATTAAATGCTCCAATCAAAAGATATAGGGTAGCTGAATGGATAAGAAAACATAACCCGCATATATGCTGCCTACAAGAGACCCACCTCAGAACAAAAGACCTACACAGACTGAAAGTGAGGGGCTGGGAAAAAATATTCCAAGCAAATGGACAGGAAAAAGAAGCTGGGGTAGCAATACTTATATGAGACAAATAGACTTCAAAACAAAGGCCATAAAAAGAGACACAGAAAGATACTTTATAATACTCAAGGGAAGAATCCATCAAGAAGACATAAACATTATTAACATATATGTACCCAACATAGGAGCACTCAAATATATAAGGAAAATTGGAGGACCTCAAGAAAGAGATAGAGAACAACACACTTATAGTAGGGGATTTTAACACCCCATTGTCAAAAATGGATAGCTCTTCCAAACAAAATATCAGCAAGGATACTGCACCATTGACAATGCCCTAGATCAAATGGACTTAACTGATATATAGAACTTTTCATGCCAAAGAAGCAAAATGCATAACCTTTTCAAATGCACATGGAACATTTTCCAAGATAGGCCACATGATAGGACACAAACAAGCCTCCAGAAATTCAAGAAAATTGGAATTATATCAAGCATTTTCAGGACCACAAGGGCCTGAAACTAGAAACCAACCTCAAGGAAAAAATTCAAAAACATTCAAATTCATGGAGATTGAATAGCATGTTATTAAACAATGAACAGGTTAATAATGAGATCAAGGAAGAAATCAAAAAGTTTCTGAAAACAAATGAAAATGAACACACAACAGTCCAAAACCTATGGACACAGCAAAGGCAGTCCTGAGAGGGAAGTTCATAGCAATAGAGGCCTGCCTAAAAAAGATAGAAACGTTTCAGATAAATGACCTGACTGTACAAGAATAGGAGGAACTACAACAAACAAAGCTCAGAGCAATTAGAAGGAAGGAAATAATCAAGATCAGAGCAGAATAAAATGGCAGAGTCTAAAGAACAGTTCAAAGAATCTATAAATCCAGGAGCTGGTTCTTTGAAAAGATAAACAAAATTGACAAGCCTTTAGCCAGACCCATCAAGAAAAAAAGAGAGGACCCAAATATATAAAATCAGATATGAAAGAGGAGAAATTACAACTGATACCACAGAAATACAAAAGACTGTAAGAAATTACTATGAACAACTATATGTCAAGAAATGTGAAAATCTGGGTGAAATGGACAAATTCCTAGGAAAATATAATCTTCCAAAACTGAATTAAAAAGAAGCAGAAAGCCTGAACAAACCAATAACAGCTGGTGAAATTGAAGCAGTAAACAAACAAACAAACAAACCCTGGCACACAAAAGCCCTGGACCAGGTGGTTTCACAGGAGAATTTTACAAAACATTTGAGGAAGAGCTAACCCCTATCCTTCTCAGACTATTCCAAAAAATCCAAGAAAAGGGAAGACTCCCAAACTCTTTTTATGAGGCCAGCATCATCCTAATCCCAAAAACAGATAAAGACACAACAAAGAAAGAAAACTACAGGCCAATATTGCTGATGAACATAGATGCTAAAATCCTCAACAAAATATTGGCAAACTGCATCCAGCAACACATTAAAAAGATCATCCACCATGATCAAGTGGGATTCATCCCAGGGATGCAAGGATGGTACAATATTCACAAATCAATAAACATAATACAAAAGACAAAAATCATGTGATCATATCAATAGATGCGGAAAAAGCATTTGATAAGGTACAGCTCCCAGTTATAATTAAAAAAACTCACCAAAGTGGGAGTAATGGGAGCATACCTCAACATAATAAAGTCCATATATGAGAAAACTACAGACAACATCATACTCACGGGAGAAAAACTAAAAGCTTTCCCACTAAGATTGGGAGCTAGGCAAGGGTGCCTGCTTTTACCACTTCATTTCTATTCAATATAGTATTGGAAGTTCTAGCCACAGTGAACAGACAAGAAAAAGAAATAGAATCCAAATTGTAAAGGAGGAAGTAAAACTTCATTTTTTGCAGATGACACGATAGTGTACACAGAAAACCCTATAGACTCCACCAAAAAACTGCTTCACCTAATAAGTGAATTTGGCAAAACAGCGGGATACAAAGTCAATATTCAGAAATCAAAGGTATTGTTGTACACCAACAATGAAATATACCAGAAACAGAAATTATGGAAAAAATCTGATTTGCTATAGCAACAAGAAAAATAAAGTACCTAGGAATAAACCTAACCAAGGAAGTAAAAGACTTGTACTCAGGAAACACATAACACTGAATAAAGAAATTAAGGAAGGCACAAATAAATGGAAGCATATTTTGTGTTTATGCATTGGGAGAACTAATGTCATCAAAATGTTCATACTTCCAAAGCAATTTATAGATTCAACTCAATCCCTATTAAAATGCTAATGACATATTTCAAGGGATAGAACAAACATTTCAAAGATTTATATGGAACCATAAATGACACCAAATAGCCTCAGTAATATTGAAAAAGAAGAACAAAGTAGGAGGATTACAATACCTGATATCAAACTATATTAGAAGGCCACTATAATCAAAACTGTCTGGTGCTGGCATAAGCACAGACACTAGATCAATGGAACAGAACAGAGAGCCCAGAAATAAACCCATGTCTCTATGGTCAATTGAAATTCAACAAAGGGGGCAGGAGTATAAAATGGAGTGACAATAGCCTCTTCAACAAATGGTGTTGGGAGATCTGGACAGCTACATGCGAAAAAAAAAGAAACTCCACCGCCAACTTACACAACACACAAAAATAAACTCAATATGGATAAAAGACTTAAATATAAGTCGCAACACCATAAAATTCCTGAAGGAGAACACAGGCAGGAAAGTCTCAGATATTCCTTGCAGCAATATTTTCACCAATATGTCCCCCAGAGCAAAGGGCATAAAGAAAAGAATAAACAAATGGGACTTCATCAAACTTAAAAGCTTCTGCATGGTTAAAGAAAACATCATCAAAGTGAAAAGGAAACCAACTATATGGGAAAATATATTTGCCAGTGATACCTCGGACAAGGGTTTGATCTCCAAAATATAAAAAGAACTCACACAACTCCACACCAGAAAGACAGACAATCCAAATAAAAAATATACAAAGGTCCTGAACAGGCACTGCTCCAAGGAGGACAGACACAGGACCCATGAAACGATGCTCAGCATCACTAGCCATCAGAGAGATGCAGATTAAAACCACAATGAGATACCACTTCACACCAGTTAGAATGGCCATCATAACCAAATCAACAAACAACAAGGGCTGGCGAGGTTGTGGAGAAAAGGGAACCCTAGTGCACTGTTGCTGGGAATGCAGACTGGTGCAACCACTGTGGAAAACAGTTTGGAATTCCCTCAAAAAACCAAAAATTGAACCACCATTTGACTTTGCAATTCCACTGCTGGGATTATACCCTAAGAATCCTGAAACACCAATTCAAAAGAGCCTATGCACCCCAATGTTCATAGCAGTGCAATTTATAAAAGCCAAGTGCTGGAAACAGCCTAAGTGCCCATCAGTAAATGAGTGAATCAAAAAACTGTGGTACATTTACACAATGGAATTCCATGCAGCAGAAAGGAAGAAGGAGTTCCTACCCTTTGTGACAGCATGGTTGGAACTGGAGAGCATTATGCTAAGTGAAATAAGCCAGGTGGTGAAGGACAAATACCATAAGATCTCATCTATAAGTGTAGCCTAAACAACAGAACAAATAAGCGAGCAAAATAGAACCAGAGGCATGGAAATAAAGAACAAACTGACAGCAACCAGAGGGGTTGGGGGAGGGAGATAATGGGGCAAAGAAGGGGAAGGGTCATCAAAGAACACATATAAAGGACCCATGGACAAAGACAATGGGATGAGGGGAGGACTGAATGTGAGAGGTGGGGGTTGTAGGGCAGGGAAGAGTAATTGGGGGAAAATGGGGACAACTGTAATTGCACAACAATAAAAAAATAAAAATTAAAAGAAAATGAAAAGACAACCTATGGAATGGAGAAAATATTTTCCAGTCATATATCTGATAAGGGGTTAATGTCCAAAATATATAAAGAGCTCACAGAACTCAACAGCAAAATAATATGCAATCCAATTAAAAATTAGGCATAGACATTTTTCCAAAGAAGACATGCAAATGGCCGACAGGCACATGAAAAGACGATCAACATCAGTAATTATCAGAGAAATGCAAATCAAAACCACAATGATCTATCACTTCATAACTGTTAGGACGGCTATTATCAAAAATACAAGAAATAACAAATGTTGGCAAGAATATGGAGAAAAGGGAACCTTTGCACATTGTTGGTGGGTAAATTGGTGTAGCCACTGTGGAAAACAGCATGGGTTCCTCAAAAAATTAAAATAGAACTATTATATGATCCAATAACTCCAACTCTAGGTATTTATCTGAAGGAATAAAAACAGTAACTCAAAAAGATATCTACAGTCCTATGTTCATCGCAGCATTATTTACAATGGCCAAAACATATAATCAACCTAAGTGTCCATCAGTGGATAAATGGATAGAGAAATTGAGATATATTTCTGCCACGAAAAACAAAACCCTGCCATTTGCGACAACATGGATGATATAATGCTAAGTGAACTAAGTCAGATAGAGAAAATAAAATACTACATGATATCACTGAAATGTAGAATCTAAAACAAACAAACTCATAGAGAATAGATTGGTGGTTGACAGAGGGGGTGGATAGGGCAGGCAAAACAGGTAAAGGTGGTCAAAAGGTACAAACTTTCAGTTACAACACAAGTCCTAGGGATGTAATATACAGCATGATGACTATAGTTAATAATATTGTATTGTATAATTGAAAGTTGCTAAGGAAGTAGGCCTTAAAAGTTTTCACTAGAAAGATAAAAAAGAAAAAAAGAAAAAATATTTGCGACTGTGTGGTGATGAATGTTAACTAGGCATACTGTGGTGATCATTTCACAATGCATACATATAAGGACTCACTACGTTGTATATCTGAAACTAATATAATGTTATATGTCAATTATATCTCAATAAAAATAATTAATGAACTCGTGAAAATATTAGGAAGCAATCTTTCTATTCCTGGATTTCCTGAAAGACATAGAGCAGGTATATAGATGCTTGTTTGTATAAAATATTGGGTTAGCCAAAAAGTCCACTTAGTTTTTTCCCGTAAAATAAAGACACATTTTTCATTTTCACCAATAACTTAATTGATTTGGATATTTTGAGTGTGTCGGCTGTCTCCCACTATTGGCTTTTAATGGGTAGAGGCCAGTGGTTCTGCTAAACATCTTCCGATGCATAAGAGAGCCTCACGGCAAAGAATTATTTGGCCGAAATGTCAATAGTACCAAGAAACTTCACAAAACACTTTTGACACATTTGATCTGTCACAGCACCTGCTCCATACACTGCACAAATCTTTTCTTCTTGTGTTTCAGTTGCATTTTTACCTTTTTTGAAATAACAAAGCATAATATACTGAACATGTTGCGTATTTTCTTCCATCTTAAATATTAAAATGGCTACACAAAAATTCACCAGTTTTGATAAGTATTTTTTAAATGCACACTGATATGACAGCTGTCATAATACAATCTAACAAAATTGTTTGAATAAAGTTAACAACAACTAAGTACTACTAGAGCCATTGGACGGAAAAAACTAAACGAACTTTTGGGCCAACCCAAAAACTTTTCTTGAATTCAAGCCATAAAAATAACTTATGCTTTTATACACTTGGTTATACGTTTTTTCTAGTGAAATTGTCATGGCAACCCTGTAAGGTCAATGCTATTATTCATATATTTACAGATGAGAAAACTGGGGTTCAGATTAGCATAATGAGTTAGTAAGTGGTAAAACTGGACGCTCGCTTCTCACTCTTCTTCTAGAGCCTTTTTTCTTACACTATTATTATAGGCACACACTATTGGTTGCTGTGTTATAATAAGGTTTTTTTATTTTTATTTTTTATTTATTGCTGTTCAGTTACAGTCGTCCTGCCTTTTCCCCCGTTGCTCACCCCTACCCCATCCCCCGACTCCCACAGCCAGTCCCCCCACCATTGCCTGTGCCCATGAGTCCTCTCTTCCAGTTCCTTTGCTTTCCCCTTCCCCTTCTTTCCCCCGTTTCCCCCCCGCCCCCCTCCCCTGTGGTCAATGTCAGTTTGTTCCTCACTTCCAATGTTATAATAAAGCTTTAAGGAATTATTACTCTGTGCCAAGCACTGTTCTAAGTATTTTACATTTACTAATTTTTTTTGATCCTCTAACAACACTATAAATTGGATACTATCATTGTTTTACAGATTAGAAAACTGAGGAACAGGTAGGTTATTTGTGTTCGTCTATAAAAACCTAGAGCTCCTCTAAGGCAGAAAAAGTATTTTATTCATCACTGAACTCCCAACATTTAGCAACAGGGACATAAAGAAATACATTCTTGTTGAACAAAATTGAAAGTCACCCCACTGTATGAAAACAAATAGGATTTCTAGACAGAGATTCCCAAACAGTAACAGGATAAACTAAAATGTATGGAAATGTTTCAAGACTGCTATAGGAAAAAGTGATGAGAGAAATGTAGCAGGTAAAGGGGAAAAAAGCCCACAACTTAGAAGAAAAAAAATGACTGAGGGCATTATCAACAATTGCTTACAGAAACAGAGGTAACAGACCTAGGGGAACAAATCCAGAAAGAGATCAACGAACGGCATTTCACTCAAGAGAGACCCCAGCCAGGCACCAGGAGGAAGCAGAGAAATCTTACCCCTTCCTGTCCTGTGGAAGTGTGGGAGAAGGAGAGGGGTGGCATTGTAAGAGAAAAACAAACGGAAAGAAACAAAGATTTTCAAGAGGTTGTTGTTTAGCTTTTTCTTCTTCTATATATACTTTTAAATATATTTATATATATTTAATATATATTTATTATATAATAAATATATTAAACATATATTTTATTTTGGTAAAACTAATAGGGTCTCATTGCTGAAAAACTGGATAATATAGAAGGAATAAAAAGCAAAATTATTACCTCCCATCTCATTTCCCAAAGAGAATAGTTGTTAAAGCATTTTCTTCTAATTTTTTCTCTGCATTTTAAAACAAAATTGGGATCATTTTATACACATATACACACATATGTAAAATATTGCAATCTGCTTTTAAAATATCTTGTTATGTCATGAACATTTAAAAATATCATTAAATATATTTGAAAATAATAATTTTTAAAAATCGTGATACTGACTGGAAGCACAGAACTCAAAGCAAAACAAAATTATGTGCACATTAAGAAGTCTCGCTCTTACCCTGGATAGTATTGGCTCTATTGGAGCGTCGTCCCGCACTCCAAAATGTTGCGGGTTCGATCTCCAGTCAGGGCGGGTATAGGAGGCAACCAACTGATCTCTCTCTCTCTTTCTCTCTCTCTTTCTCAAATCAATAAACATATTTAAAAATTTAAAGAGGCCTTGCTTCATCTTGGCCCACCCACCCATTGCCACCACCATCACTCACCGCCATTACTGTCCCGGCTACCGCGACCATCATCCTCTCTGCACCCCAGAATAACCACCTTCATTAATTTATTTTTTATCTTTCCAGTTGAAAACACTATTTTTAATGGCTGCCTAATATTACATTCTAAAGAGGTACGAGATTTACACATTCTCCTGCATTGGCACATTTGAGGTATTTTCAATTTTTCCCTTCTATAAATAACATAGATATTTACAAGTTTTCAAAGGAAGTTATAACTCGGTAGAGCTTCATGACTTTCTGATCACTATATTCTATTTTCCTGTCCAGCACCAAAGAAGCAATAAATTCGTTAAACTGTACTCCTCAGTTTTAGCAAAGTCCTGAAGCTAAAGGGTCCCTCGCGGTTAGCCCAGTTTCGTAGAATCCTCTCATTTAACAGAAGCAGAAAGTGAAGCAGAGAATGAGGGATTTGCCTAAGGCCACAAGCTAGTTAGTAGGGGATCGAGGATGGAAAACCAGGACCACCTGGCTGCGCCCCCTCTGCTCCAAAATCACCCCCAGGACTGAGTCTCTGGCTGGGATGGCAGACAAGGGTACTCTCTTCTCCCTCGCACCAGTAAGTCCCTTATACCCCTCGTGAATCTGCAAGCTTGGTTGATGTAGCCAACCTTCACAGAAAGAAGGAAGAGTTTCAAAATTAAAAGTGCCTGCCTTTCTCTATTAGAATATCATGTTCGAACCATCTTCAGGCTGAACATTAGGTATATAAGAAAGAAAAGAAGTAAAAACCGAGGAACTAAGAAAAGGGACTATTCTAAAGCCTCACTGTTTCTTTCTAATTCGCACAGCAGAATCCAGCCAGCAGCCAAGGCGAGAGCTATAGTGTGACACTAGATTCCACTCAAAGCCCCCTTTCCTTGTTCTTGTCCCTTAAGGGAATATGGAAAAGTTCCGGGTATTTAGAAGCCTCTGACCCCGCAATCTAGTATAGGTCTGAGAATTTGTACTAAGATAATATACAGATAAGTACATAAACTATATGATTTTTATTGTAGCCTTAGTTATTATAATGAAAGCTGGAAAGTAACCTCAATTATATTTCTTCAGTATATACCTTATCTGCCTCCATAGGTGCCCTCAGACCCCCCCGTTTCTTAGGCCCTGGTTGGCTTGGCTTTGCCTTAGCTGTCGCTGTGGCTGACCCATTTGGTGTAGACCCATAAAGTCCACCTCCTCAGGCCAATCAGCCACACACTCCCGGCCCTTCCTGTCACTTCCAAATTCAAATGGAGAGCTCTATTGCAGAACATGTAATCTGGCTTGGCAAGTGGCTGCTAAAGATACTGAGAGATGAAAGGGAAGGTGAGGAGTAAACTTCATTGTGTGGAAAACTTTGGCCAGTGGAAGAGAGAAGACAGGAAGCTGGCAGATGCATCTTCCTCCCTCCCGTAGACGATAGACTGCTCGGAGGCAGGGCTTTTCCATCGAGTCTTTCTGGGTACACACTGCCTGACCAAACACGGGTACCTGCTGAGGAACAGGCTTTGCCTCGTAGAATCTTAAAAGGAAGCAAAACACACCTGTGCCATGCCTTCCCATCTTTCACTGCTTTGTGTATCTTTTCCTCCACTCTTGCTGCCCCAGGGTTGCCCCTCCAAAATTAAACATAAGCACTTATTTCTGGTTTTGGATTCTGTTTCATGGGGAACCTGGGCTAAGACAAGTCAGTTTTGAAAGCTGGCTTTAAAAATCGGTGCTGTCAATAATAGTAATTAAAAGGGATGATGGCTACCTATATTTGCTAACTTGGAATGAGCTCTGAGTCATATTTTTGAAAGATGTTAACCCTGGTTGTTTCCGGATAATAACATTTTGGACATTTCTCTTTCTTTTTATAACCATTATAAAGTTATTGTTGTGCTTTCTACAACAAACCTGTATTAAACTAATAAGCAAAATATGCCTTGACTAGTGTGGCTCAGTGAATTGAGCAGTGGCCTACGAACTGAAAGGTCACCAGTTCGATTCCTGGCACATGCCTGGGTTGTGGGCCAGGTCCCTGGTTGGCGGTGTGAGAAAGGCAACCGACTGATGTTTCTTCTCTCATACATCAACATTTCTTTCCCTCTCTTTCTCCCTCCTTTCCCCTCTCTCTAAAAATAAATAAATAAAATCTTTAAAAATAAATTCCTGAATATTTCCCTTTGAAACCCTAAATTAAAAAAAAAAAAAGCCAAATGGATTGAGAGCACAATTTTTACACTAAAATATTGCCAAATTTTACCACTATATTATTTGTTCTAATGAATAAAATTTAAATATAAACTCTTTATCGATGCCATGTCTATATAAAAATAATATTTACATGTATAAATAGATACATACATAGCATATGAAATATAAGAAGCATTTTTGAATTATACTTTTATCAAATCAATTTTTTTATTAGGCTATCTACTGAAAAACTACTTTACTTAGCTTCCAGTTTCAGAAATGCCATCGAATCATTGCCTATTCACAGAGAACAACGGTCCCTTTATGACATAAAGATCACTGGCTTGAAGCTTTGTAGACAGAGCTCACTGGGCGATTTATAACTGTCCACACAAATTAGTCAAAGGAGTATGGTATTTGGGGTTAGTTCAGTCAGTTCCCTGAAGACTTTAATAATGAACCTATAGTAAAACTTAGAAATGTTATTTTATTATTTACAAGTAAAGTGGGTTTTTTTCCATTAAAGGTATAGCAGCTGACTTAAATATCAAATTATACTGAGGAAAGCTTTTTATCCAAGTGTGCAACCTAAATGGACAAATGCAAAACCAAATTAAAATATAGTAAAAAAAATAAAGATGTTGTCAAATTCTAGATCCAAATGAATTAGGAAATCAATCAATCAATGGGTTATGATTCTAATTTTAGATGTGGTGCCAATGCTCAGAAACAGTGTGAAAAAGATCAGTCACAGGAGACGCCATAATCAGATCTGCAGTGCCCCTTTTGGTGGAGAAGAGAAGATGAAGAAATCACTGAAAGCAAGGACTAAGTCAAAAGACATCACCTTCTAACACACACGTCCCACACCTGATGAGAAATAAAATTAAAATGGGTGTGTGGATAACAATATACAATACAGAATAAAGAAAACAGTCATTATTTCAGGCCATACCAATGAAATCCCCGGCATTCCCTCATTCTCCTTCCAACTGGGTTCTGAAGCTTCTTAAGCATTCTTCTTGCAGCACCCAAAATTCGTGCAAGCAGGTGGGGTGCTCTCTCCTGCTCTGTCTTCCAGGCTCCACTTTGGCCCAATAGGGACAATACTAAAAAAAAACTTCCTCTCTCCCTTCATGGCCCTCCCCAGTCTTCACTTCTCATGATGGAAGTTGAACTTCCTGTTAACTTTATGATATATTCCTCCTCTTGTCCTTACTGTCATCAGTCTAGTCACTTCTAAGGGTAGTTCTCCTTAGAGAACTACCGCCCTCCTGAGGAAAAAAAAAAGCTTTCCCCCCAAGCATGTGAATATTTTGTAAGGCACCAGGTAAAAACATGTTCCCATTTTGCTTGGCTACACCTGGAACCACTACCTCATTTTTCACCCCAGTCTATCACCTTCACCATTTATATGACGCTCAGTCACTCATCCATCCATTCGCCCAACAAGCATTACTCAGTGCACACTGGAGTCAATGACTGTGTTCATTTCTGGAAATTTTATACTGAGCAAAGTCAGAGGCAACCCCTGTCCTCTTGGAGCGCCCTTCCTAGTGAGGGAGGAGACACGGCCCAAATCATCAGCAAAGGCCTAATGATAAACTCTGGTATGTGCTGTGAAGGAAAGTTCCACGAAGCAAATAGAGTATCTACTGAGGATTCTGATCTACACTGACAGGACTGATGGGTGTGGTCCAGGGGAGGGTTCCCCAAGCAAGTAACACCCATGCTGACATCCAAAGGAGCTTTCTAGGCAAAAAGAAGGACTGTGCCAGCAGAAGGAAGAATGTGTCAATTCCATGAAGCATTCAACAAATGAAAGGATTTGGGGGTACTGGAACTAAATAAGCTTGGTAGGTGGGGAGGTGCCAACATTCTGCAAATTCTGGCCATGTCATTAAGGGAAAAACCTGTTCACCATACCCCCCAATTTCTTATGTGTCTCAGTCCTGGAGCTACCCACTACAGCATGGTCCAACCTTCTATCTCCCAAGAGACCCAACCAGGAGGATTTCTATAAGCAGGACCTCCAGTGTCCAAGTCAGAGAGTACTGTGACCCCAAAATGAACCTCCTTCTGGTATGGTCTATTGTATGCAACTTCATGGATTGCATAGTATAATCCATAGGGATCCTACCAGCAGGGGAAGGTGCAGTATGATAGGTAGAGCTAGTGCCATTCCTAAGCCAGAAGGGAGCTGGCAAAAGAGTCGTTTCTGGAACGCAACTAGGTGAAGCATGAGGAGTGGGCACCTGACAAGAAACACCATTTTCAATAAAGATAACCAATCTCGGGTTATCCGTGAGGCAGGAAACTGGAGGAAGAATGAGTCCAACCCCTTTTCTTCCCCCACATTCTGATCTCTTATCACTGCTGCAACTCAACTAGAGCCAGAGGGCAAGGACCCCACTGTGGGTCATCCTCCCAGGATGTTCAACAGGATAGAGAATGGGACACATATTCAGTCCCTAACAGATCTGTATAAACATTTGTTCAAAGAAGATATGCAGGTGGCAAATAAACCCATGAAGAGGTGCTCAACATCCTTAGAGAAATGCAAATCAAAACCACAATGAGAAACCACTTCATGCACATGAATAAAACTAGTCCAGAAAGTCAGATAACAGTGACAAGGACTTGGAGCAATCGGAAGCCTTGTCACTGCTGGTGTGAGTATAAGATAGTGTAGCCACTTCGGAAATCAGCCTGGCAGTTTTTCAAATGATTAAACATACTTACCCTCTGACCCAGTCATTCCACTCCTAGGTAAAGACCTAAGAAAAATGAAAACATGTCCACACAGAAATTTGTAAATGAACATTTATTCCAGCATTATTTGCAAAAATCAAACTGTGGTAACAACTCCAATGTCCATAAATGGGCAAATGGGAAAACAAAATATAGTATAATATTTCCATATAATGAAAAATATGGAATATTATTCAGCCATAAAAGAAGAATTAATATATGTTACAACATAGGTGAACCTTAAAACATTATGCTGAGTGAAATGTCCAGTCACAAAATACCACCTATTACATGATTTCATTCACAGGGAAGTCCATAATAGTGAACTCTATACACATGAAAAGTAGACTAGTGGTTGCCTAGCACTGGGAAAGAGTTAAATGCAGATGGAGATGATAGTGAAGGGGTACAGAGTTTCTTTTTGATATAATGAAAATGTTCCAAAATGGACTTTGTCGAGGCTTGCATGTATCTCTGAATATATAAAAAAACATTTCATTGTACTCTTTAAATGGGTTAAATGAGTAAGCTGTATGGCATGTGAATATGTGAGCCTCAGTATAACTGTTTTGGGAAAAAAGTCTTTACACAGAGTTATTTTGTTCTGAATATGATTAATTCTAGGATGTGATTCCTTAGGGCTCCTTTCTTCACCTATGAAGGCATGTTTCCTTATCTGTGTGTTGGCCTTCACTTATTAACTTATTAGATTATATTTAGTCAACATTTATTCCCAGAAATCCTGAGCCCTGAAATGGGGTATGCACTCCTCCGGACATAACCTGCCTTTGCTTCTGCCAGTGACCCAAGGACACTGTTGATCTGGGAAGAATCTGGTTTCCTTCAGGATCTCCAGGCTTAATCCAGGCATCTCAGCCTCATCTCCCCAAGTCTGTGCAATCTAAGAATTGTTCTCCTGGTTTCAGTGCCCATGTTGGATGTAAGGTAGTCTCATTTGTGTGTCTGCTCTCAGCTCACCTCTCAAATTTCAGCTCACAGATTTGTTGGGTTGCGTCGGGCTTAGGGGCCTGAAGGCTTATTTCCCTTATCTCCTGATCCCAGAACTGCAATACAAGCTCAGTCTTATGCAGGATATTTTGTTTTGTAGGAGGGATCTATGGGGAATGTAAATGACCATACTACCACAAATGGAAGTCTTTCATGCAGGGTTATTTAATTTTTTAACATCAGTGTTTATAGGGAATTTGTTTGATTGCATATGAATATTGGGACTATTACCTCTCCCTTTTTCTAGCACTTGTAAGAATATTAGAAATTCTAAACTAGTGTGTCTAAAGGAAGGTATTAAGGAACTTTATTAACAGGACAATGTATGACATACATAGCAAATACACATAAAGTGTGTATATACGAACCAATGTATTCACCAGAGCCATCTGGGAAACCGTTAAAAAATATGAATGCTAGAGTTCCACTCATGGCACGTCTATTTCAAGAGGTCTTTCTGTAAGTTCTCCATCCCCTTTGCTCTACTGGTCAGATATTCATCATCCAAACCAAAGACAGAATTATGTGTATGACTTACAATAGTAGAAAACATTCACAGGAAGATTACCATGAGAAAAGCACTGCACCAGGCACTTCGCTAGGATTATCTCATGCACTGATCACCACGGCCTTGCCAGGGATGCATCAATATTACGCCCACTGAAAAGACTGAAGAATGTGAGGCTCAAGAAGGTTAAGTAACTTGATTGATGAATTACCAGGATAAAAGCCAAGGCGCTGTTACAAAGATCCAATAATAATTCAGAAATTACGTCTCACGATCTGAGGTCAGCAGAGCAGGTGGACAGGCAGCTCCGCTCCTTGTGGTCATTCAGCATCCAGCTCCACCCACCTCGTTTCTTCACCATTTCCTAGAGTACTGCCCTCATCCGCATAATGCCTGTCTGAAAGCCTCTGCCCAGAGGAGACACGAGTCTTTTCTAATTCCGTCACGGAGAACTGAGGCACACGACTGCACTTAACCCTAAGGAGTCCTGGCAAATGGGGTGAGGCTACGAAGCCATGGGCCAGACTACAATTGCGTTACTCTGGAAATGGTGGAGAATGGGTTTCTATGGACAGTGTCTGATGCAATTAAGATTAAGATACTGTCCCTTTCATCTGAGACAAGCATCATCTCTCATTTAGACAAATTACCTACTATATATTTCTGCATCACATTCCTCACACAGCAGTCCAAGTAACTCATGATAAATATAAGTCAGATTGTGTCATTCCTCTGCTCAAAATCCCTGTGCCTTCTCTTCTGATCCAGAATAAAATGCAAAGGCTTTACCATTGACGACAAGCAGCACCAAGTTCGCTTCTGACCACAGCTCAGGCCTTATTTCTCTCTCTGTCCCATCTCTGACCCTGTTTCACTCATGGTGGTCACTCTGCTTTTTTAAAAATCAGGTCAAGCAAGATACAACCTCTGAGCCTTTGAACTTGCTCTTACAATAAGAAGCCCATCAAGAGAAACTCAAGGGAAATAATATTACATGCAGAGGGGAGGTCTAGAACAATGCAGATGAAAGTGAGACTGACATGTCTAAAGAAGCAAAAGGTGTCCAGGGTGGAATATAGCAAGTCGGGGAGGCAGTAAATGGTGAGGATGGAAAGTGGGGCTGGGGCCCTACCCTGTAGGACTTTGTAGGGCAGGGCGAGAATTGTGGATTTTACCGGAATGCAATGATGGGAAATCGTTGAAGGTGTTTAAGCAGGAGAGTGACATCATATAATGTAAGTTGTAAAAGGACTGTTCAGGCTGATGTGTAGACAGTGTCCACAAGACTGCAGGCAGAACGACAATTAGGATGACTAGCTCTTACCCATCCAGAGGTCTCCACTTACTCTCCACTAGTCTCCTACTCGCCCACACGAGTTCTCTGCCCCACAGAGCTTTCCTTTCACCAGGTATAACCTCTTTCATGAGTGAATAAAGAGTGAATGAAAGAATGAATCAATTTGTATCTTAACGTTATACACCATAGGAGCTTATTCACATTCAATAAATATTTAAAAGCATAAAAAAAATAATTTCAAGGCACAATATTGTGTTGTGGACTGTGGTTAGCAGAAATAAGACTAAAGTACTCCCCTTGCCTCTAAGTAAAGTTTTTAGTTCACTGAGGAAGATGTTACATACAGCTATAACGAACACACCAACATAAAGCTATAACTGAAACACCAGTAACAAAGTGTTATAAGTTCTATGGTGAGTTCAAAGGAATGGATGACCATTTCTAGGTGGAGAAACACAAAAAAAGTCATATTTGAATTGAGTAAGACTTGAATAGGTGAAAAGGCTCAGGAATGCCATTAGGTCTATGAAAACACATTAACTTAGAGTCTTGGAGCAGAAAGAGATAGGAAAGGTCATTTAGTTCAAAACTGAGTTTTTATGAGTATATCAGATTACAGTTTTACGGCCAAACTAGTGCACTTTCAACTTCATACTTTCCCAATAAACCTTCAGTGCAGTTTGGTAATGAGATGGCAACCTTGAAGAGCCACAAAATTCTGGCATAAGCTGAATTATGATTGGACCACTAATGAAAAAACAAAATAATAGTTAAGCTTGGGAAAGCAAATGCCTGGATTATCTGTTACAGCCTCCTCGGCTACACATCTCCTCAGGTTTCTGGTGCTCTTCTGCCTGTCCTTCTCCTTAATTCAAATAAATAATCTGCTTTCATGCTGGTATGGAGAAAACTGATGAAATTTAACTTCTGCTTGTCTTGGAAGCTGAGCTAAACACGTTCTTTGGAATATTTCCTACTTGAACATTCACAGCATGCTATTGCTCTCAAACAATTCACAAGTGTGACTAATATAAATCAAACTCATCATAATATTCAGTAGAGAAAAGAGAATAATTGATTTTTAAACTTAGAGTTGACAGAATAAGTAGAGTACATTCAAATAAAGTTCAGTGAGTTGCTTAGTAACATAGACTTGAAAATCTACTGAAAATAAGTGTTTACATTTAGTGTTCATGTGAAGACTGTCTATAAACTTCAATCATTTCATGATACTAATAAAAAGGTTTTACTTTACCTTTCCATTTTCACTGCTTAATAGATTGGCGTGCTATAACATCCCATATAGACCAAGGCTGCATACATTTTCGGTTCTGGAAGATTAGGCTAAAGATTAGGTAGAAAAGTCACCACAGACCTCTGTATGTCCAGCTTGGGTTGACAAGAAGCCCTTGGCTTTTTTCTGATACTTGCTTTGGTAACAGTAAGAAGTTAAATAATGAAACTATAAATGTGCTATAAGAAATAATGAGGGAAATCTTTAAAAAACTGAGAGTGGGAAAAGTCAAGGACCATAAAACAAAAAAATTTATAAATTTGACAATATAAAAATCAACGCATATGTAAGACAAAAGGCACTATAAATAAATTCCAAAGACAAACAACAAACTGGGAAAACATATTTGTAAAATTATATTGCAAAGGACTATTTTTCCTAAGACAAAACTAGCATGTATAAACTGCTTAGAAAAAAAAAGACCAACTCAATTTTTTAAAGTGAACAATTTCCAAAAGAGGAAATACAAATATTTCTTAAATATGAAAATATGTGCAATCTCACTCATAATTAAAAAATGTAAATTAAAGTTATGGTGAGCTATTTTCCACTTGCAGATCAAAAGATAAATAATACTCTGTATTGATTAGGTTATGGGAAAAGAGGCATTTTCAAATTGCCGATGGGAATGTACATGTACAGCTGTGAAGGACAATTAGCTTTACCAAAATCACAACCACTCTTACCATTTGGCCCAGCAAATTCTACTTCAATAAAATTATCCTGCAGATTATATGGAGATATACTCCCAAATTACATGCATCATTTCTCCAAAATGACACATATATAAGATTATTCATTGCAACATTGTTTATAACTGAAAATATTAGAAATAAAGGTGTCCTCCATCAATGAGAGTTAAATAGACTATGATGCACCTACACAAAGAAATAAGGCTCCAGCTTCTTCTCCACAAAAACGTAAATGTTATCTCTTCTCCCACACTCAGTCCCAGGCCTTCTTTCATTCCCACCCTTTCTGGTCTCGCCCATTGCTGTGGTTTTAAATATCTTTATAGAAAATGGTTCATTTCAGAAACCTAACAATCATCTCTGATGTTTCTATCTCCCTCTTTCCCTTCACCAACTATCATTAACCTACCATAAAAATATACTTTAATAGTTTTAAAAATAACTTTATTGATGTATAACTGACATGAACTAAACTGCACATAATTACAGTGTATTACTTCAAAAGCTGACATAGGTATACACCCAAAACTGTCACCACAATCCAGATAATAAACATATCTATTGCCCGCAAAAGTTTTGTAACACTTCCCCATAATCTCTCTAGCCCAACCCTCCCTAACTCCCCACTTTCCCATTTCCAGGCAGTCACTGATATACTTTCTGTCACTATAACTTAGTTTACATTTTCTAGAATTTTACAGAAATATAATCACACAGCATAAATTCTTTTTACGGCTTCTGTTACACACCATAATTATTTTGAGATTTATCTACGTTGTTGTATGTATTATAGTTGATTTCTTTTACTGCTGAGTATTCCATTGTATGGAGATACCACAATTTATTTAAGCTCACCTGTTCCTGAGCACTTAAATCCTTTCCACATTCGGCTATTACATATCAAGCTATTATGGATACAAAAATATATTTAATTCATCCAGTTTTACTCATTTAAAAAATATGTTTGTTTTAGCCTGGCCAGTTTGCTCAGTTGCTGAGTGTCATCCCAATACACCAGGGTTGTGGGTTTGATCTCCAGTCAGGGAATACAAGAAACAACCAGTAAGTGAAACAACAAATCTCTCTCTCTCTCTCTCTCTCTCTCTCTCTCTCTCCTCCCCTCTAAAATCCCTCCCTCCCTTTCTCTCTCCCTTCCTCTCCCTCTAAAATCAATAAATAAAAATTTTTCTTCCTTCTATTTTTAATTCCTCCCCTAGTCTACAACCTTCTTCAATGAGTTAGGTATAAGGGCTTCTTAACTGACCTTCTATCTTCTGCTCTTCATCCTACCCAATCCATTCTCCAACCTACAACAATAGTTATCTTTTTTTATAAAGCACAGTAATGTATAGTCCTTTCTTATTTAAAGCCCTTTAATAACCACTACTCTTCCCTTTCCCCCATCTACTCAATATACTAAGAATAAAATCCAAACTTAATAGCCTACAAGGCCTTATGTAATCTGACCCCTCTCAATTCATCTTGCACCAGTGCCTTGCACTCTTGTGCTTGACCCTCAAGCTCCTTCTCTCATTTCCTCAGGAGCTCTGAAATTTTTCTACTCCAGATATTCTTCACATGATGTTCCCTCTTCTTGGAATTTTCCTCCCCACTTGATCAGTCTTGCAACTTCTCCTATGCTTTCTCTTAAGAGAAATCAATAGCAGATTATAAAAGCAACTATCTAAATTTCCTCCCGTCCTTGAAGACATAAGAGATGGCTTGACTGATTCAAGAAGTAGAGCAAGGAATCTGTGATCTCAGGAAGGGGAAAATGAACAAGACCAAAAACTGTGTAAGTCCATGATGCTGATATTCAAAGTGCTCAGTGACAAGTCCTGGGAGGAAGGGTGTCACCAAATCTTTTCATAGATAAAGGCCATGTTGAAGCAATAAAAAAAAATTGTATGGTTATATATATAAACATACAATTAAGAATATGAAAGACATCCTTGAAGAAACATATAGTATTAAATGGAAAAAGATGAAAATTATTAATTATTACTGATATGGAATGTAGACAAGGGAGAACTAATAGAAAAATAATTGGCATGCCTGAAGAAGCAAAGAGTAAAACAAAAGCTCTGGGGACTTCCAGTCAAGGAGATGGAGTAGGTTAACATTGTGCTCTCCTCCTCCCACAACCACATCAAAATTACAACTAAATTACAGAACAACCATCACTGAGAATCACCTGAAGACTAGCTGAAGAGAATTCCTATAACTGAGGATATAAAGAAGAAACCACATAAAGACTGGTAAGAGGAGCAGAGACATGTGATGGAAAGTCACACATTCATAGTGTGGTGATAAGAACTGAGCCGACTATCTTGGCTACAGAGGTGCCCCTAAGGAACAAGGGGTACCAGGCTCTCCAACCTGAGGCATCAGTGCCAGAAAGAAGAATCCCCATAACATCTCCCTGTGAAAAGCAGCAGGGATTGCATCCAGCAGAAGGCTGCAGAGGACCAAAGTCTTTCACTTAGAGCAGGAGCTCCCAGCCCTTGGGCCACAGACTGGTACCAGTCCATGGCCTGTTAGGAACCAGGCCTCACAGCAGGAGGTGAACAGTGGGGGGGTGAGCAAAACTTCACTTGCATTACTGCCTGAGGTCCACTTCCTGTCTCCACCCCCACACCCCTACCCTGCTGTCCAAAGAAAAATTATCTTCCAAGAAACTGGTCCCTGGTGCCAAAAGGATCGGGGACCACTGCCTTAGAGGACTGGCACAGAGATTTACTTGCTCTGAGCTCCAGTGCAGGGGCAGTAGCTCAAAAAGTTCCAGGGACATATAGGGAGCAACTAAATGGACTAACTTCAAGCTGATAGCTAGAGGGGCATGGGCCATAGCAACTCTCCCCAGGGATGAAAACACTAGCAAGTGCCACTGTTCCTTTGGTAAACCCTCCTTTCAATCAGCCAGCCTGGTGCAGATGGACACATATCTGTGCTCTTCATTACCCTGACTCACACCATTTGCCTAGCCCTAGTGATTCCCTAAGACCCCACCACACCCAACTTGCCTACCTGACTCAAGCCTCTTCCAGCTGCTCTTCTTCCAAACAAGTCATCTGCCTTGACTCATGCTGCAGACTTTCCCAAAATCTCTCAAAGGTTCATAAGCACAAAAAAGGAGCAGCCAGATTCATCATGCTTTGCACCTCCCGGTAAGTGGCCCCAAGCCCAGCACAAACAGTGAATGGTCTCAACTTGCATTATAACTGCCTTCAGGTGGCCCAAGACTGGCATAAGCAGTAGGCAGTCTTGACCTGAAACATAAGCGACCACAAACCGAGCACAAGTGGCATCCAGCCTCAGTTCACATCGTGGTGCCCACCAACAGGTCCCAAGCCCACCACAAGAGGCAGCTGGCCTCAGTTCACAGCATATGCTTGAACAGGTTCCTCCAAGCCTGGCACTAGTGACAGTCAAGCACAGATCACTTTGTGGATCCTACCAAGAGGCCCCAAGCCAGGCACAAGTGGCAGCTGACCTTGGCCCACATCAGAGGCCCCCTCAAAACACTCCAGATCCAACATACCTGGAGGCCAGCTTCGGACCGCACCAGAATACTATCCAAACTGGCTCCACATATGACACACCCAAAGAGTGGGCTGGGCTAGCACCAGAGCCCCACTAAGGTAATACCAGCTCCATGTGATCAGCCCATGCACAGAAGTTCCGCTGCTATAGTCATAGCCAGACCTCACAGCCAGTTGGCATAAGGGTCAATCCCACCCCCTTGAGGTACCAACAGCTCAACTACAACAAGGCTCAACTACAACAGGAGGTACATATAGCCCACACAGTGGACACCTCTAGAGCCTTGGCCCAGGTGACCAGAGAGATTGTACCACTGGGCCTTATAAGACACCTACCATATAAAGCCACTCTGTCAAAACTAGGAGACATACCAGATCTACCTAATATGTAAAGAAAACACAGCAGTCAACCAAAAGGAGAAGATTAAGAAACATATCTCAAATGAAAGAACAGAATAAAACTCCAGTAAAAGAACTTAATGAAATGGAGATAAGCAATTTACCAGATAAAGAGTTCAAAACACTTGTTATAAGTATGCTCAAGGAACTTAGGAGAAGAATAGATGAACTCAGTGAGAACTTAGACAAAGAAATAGAAAACAAAAAGGAGACAGAAAACATAAAAAGAACCAGTAAGAAGTGAGGAATACAATAACTGAAATGAAGAATACATTGGAGAGAATCAATAGCAGATTAGATGAAGCAGAGGATTGAATAAGCAATCTGGAAGAGAAGGTAGAAACCACCCAATTGGAACAGCAAAAAGAAAAAATACATTTTTTAAAAATGAAGATTCAGTGACCTCTGGGATAACATCAAATATACCAACATTCATATTATAGGGTTACCAGAAGAAAAAAAGAGAAAACTAAGTATTGAAAACCTATTTGAAGAAATAATGATGGAAAATTTACCAGCTGATGAAGAAAATATATACACAAGTCCAGGAAGCACAAATCCTCTCAAATAAGGTGAACTTAAAGAGGACCACACCAAGACACATCATAATTAAAATGCCAAACTTTAAAGACAAAGGAAGAATCTTAAAAAAAAATAGATAAGCAGTAAGTTATGTACAAGGGTACTCCCTTAAGACTGTCAATTGATTTCTCAACAGAAATGTTGCAGGTCAAAGGGAGTGGCACAAAATATTCAAACTGATAAATGGGAAAGAACTGCAACCAAGATTACTCTAACCAGCCAGGCTATCATTTAGAAGTGAGGGAGAGGTAAAGAGTTTCCCAGATAAAAAGAAGATAAAGGACTTCATCACCACTAAACTAGTATTACAAGAACTATAAAGGGACTTCTTTAAGAAGAAAAAAAATAAAAAATGCAAATAAAAAATATAGGAAAGAGAAGAATTCTCACTGAAAAAGGCAAGCACTTAGTAAAAGTATTGGATCGACCAACTACTAGTACAAAGGTTAAAAGACAAAAATAGGAAGATTATGTGTAATTATACAGTAAATTAAGGAACACACACACACAAAGTAAGGATAATAACAAAAACATAAACATGGGGGGAAGGCAGATAAAGTTGTAGTGATTTTAGAATGTGTTCAAGCTTAAGTGACCATCAACTTAAAATAGACTGCTACAAACATAGTTTGGTATACATAAAGCACATGGTAACCAAGAACCAAATATCTATAAAAGCTATATAAGAAAGGGAAAAGAGTTGGAGGGACCCATAGGGTCCTAGAAGGTACACAAGCCCATCCACCCAGGAGTCAGCACCAGAGGGGTCCAATTTGCTTGTGGGTAGCAGGGGAAGTGAATTGAAAGCAGGGTGAGAACCAAGCAAGTAGCATTGTTCCCTCTTTGACCCCTCCCCGACATACAGCACCATAGCACCACAGCACGACGAAATGCATTGCCCTACCCTGGCAAATGCCTAAGAGGCTCCACCCCTTATGATGTAATGGGGGCACAGAGACAAAGGAATAGGGCCCAAATGAGAGAACAGATCAAAACTCCAAAAAAAAAAAAAAAAGAACTAAGTGACGAGGAGATAACCAACCTATCAGATACAGACTTCAAAACACTGGTAATCAGGGTGCTCACAGAAATGAGTGAGTACACGTGCAAAATAAAGGAAGAAATTAAGGCTATACAAAGTGAAATAAAGAAAAATATACAGGGAACCAACAGTGAATGGAAGGAAACCAGGACTCAGATCAATGATCTGGAACAGAAAGAAGAAATACACATTCATCTGAAAGAGAAAGAAGAAACAAGAATTGAAAAGAATGAGGAGAGGTTTAGGAACCTCTGGGACAATGTTAAATGTTCCAACATCTGAATCATAGGGTTGCCAGATGGAGAAGAGGAAGAGCAAGAAATTGAAAAATTATTTGAAAAAATAATGAAGGAAAACTTCCCCAATCTGGTGAAGGAACTAGACATGCACATTTAGGAAGCTCAGATAATCCAACGAGGTTGGATCCAAAAAGCAGCACACTAAGACACATCAGAATTAAATTACTCAAGATTAAAGATGAGAGAATCTTAAAAACAGCAAGAGAAAAGCAGAAAGTTATCTACAAAGAAGTTCCCATAAAAGTATCAGCTGATTTCTCAAAAGAAACCTTGCAGGCAAGAAGGGAGTGGCACAAAATATTCAAACTGATAAATGGGAAAGAACTGGAAAAAAGCCACTCTGGCTGGAAAAAAGTATTCAAAGTCATGAAACCCAGGGACCTACATCCAAGATTACTCTATCCAGCAAAGCTATCATTTAGAATGGAAGGGCGGATCAAGTGCTTCCCAGATAAAGTAAAATTAAAGAAGTTCATCATCACAAAGCCCTTATTACATGAAATGTTAAAGGGAATTATCTAGGAAAAACAAGATCAAAACTATGCACAGTAAAATGACAACAAAATCACAACTATCAACAACTGAACCTAAAAAAACAAAAACAAAAACAAACTAAGCAAACAACTAGAACAGGAACAGAATCACAGAAATGGAGAACACATGGAGGGTTAGTAGTAGGGAAAGGGGAGAGAAGGAGGAAAGGTACAGGAAATAAGAAGCATAATTGGTAGGCACAAAATAGGGAGACATTAAGAGTAGTATAGGAAACGGAGAAGCCAAAGAGCTTATATGTATGACCCACGGACATGAACTAAGGGGGGGATTGCTGGAGGGAATGGGGGTACTGGGAGGAGGGGGACAAAGGGGAGGAAAAATGGGTAACTGTAATAGCATAATCAATAAAATATACTTAAAAAAGAAGTGGAAATGGAATGGTAAAATAAATGGAGAATAAATGTATAAAATAATTCTTAGCTCTGCCAGTTACTAGTTGTATAAACTTGAACAATTTTTTTTTACCCATCTTGAACATTTTTATCTTATCCTTAAGTAAAATAATATTATTTACAAGGTTATGGAGAGGATGAAGTGAAAACAATGTTCTGGAAACATTTTGTACAATGATTTGCACAGTTTCTCAATAAAAGATAAAATTGTTTCTTTGGGTATGAGTACTTGGTGGTTTATTAGACTATTTTCTCTACTTTTCTGTATCTTAAAAATGTTTTACAGTAAGAAAAAATTTTAATTCTACCTTCCTTCATTTTATGGTTTTCTTTGCTTTGGTGCTTTTAGATTTAAACTACAATTTTATGACTGAGCATGGAAGAAGAGGTTAACTCTAAATGACTAAATAAATTGTCTCCACGAGGATTTTTTAGGGGACACAAATAGTTGAAACATGAACAGGAAATTCTCTATGACTCCACTTTACATAGAGATATGTCACACAATCTTGAAATGCAAAAATTCAGATTAAGAAAGATAATTCATTAACCTTCATTCCCTGCTCGCTGGGATGGCCTCCAATAATCCGCATTTCCCAGTATTCACGGCCTTGTGTAATTCCCTCCCCTGGAAGTGGGAGCTGGATCTAGTGAGTGGATTCTAATAAATGGAATACCAAAAATGTGGAAGGATGTCGTTTCTGCGGTTAAATTATAAACCACTGTGACTTCTGTCTTGCTGGCTCTCTCTCTGTGGCTCTGCTCACTTGCTGGCTCTGGTGAAGCAAGCGTCCACGTCGTAAACTGCCCTATCAAGAGGTCCACGAACAGGAACTGCGGCAAGCCTCTGGCCAACAGCCACGTGCATGAACTTGGAAATGGATGCCTTTCCAGTTGAGCCTGGAGATGACTGCAGCTCTGCTGACACCGTGATGGAAGCCTTGTGAGAGAACCTAAACCACAGAACCCAAATGAGCAGCACCAAATTCCTGACCCACAGAAACTGCAAAGCAATGTTGTTGTTCTAAGCTGCTAAATGTTAGGGTAATGTGTTATATAACAACACACAACTAATGCACCTGTCTCATGGCAAAAGGATTCACTACAGTGAATGGCTACAAATATGAAGATCTACAAATTCAAAATATGATAAGCCTTTCCAGAAATCCACTTGCACTCAATTTTCTCAGGCACACTTCTATTGCACAGAGCATTTTTTTCTGGTGGTGTGCATAGAATTTATACTTCTCGCCCAGAACATTCTTACAAAATTGAAAGTTAAAATTTGATCAATAGTTACCTAAGTTTCTCTATTTATTTTTCCTGATTACTGGTATTGCCCCAGTTTTTCTACATGAAATCAATTTGTTAAAAACAAGGAGAAGGGGGAAGAAGAAAGAGGAAAAGAACAGGAAAGAGAAGAAGAAGAAACATCAGAAAAGATCATCAGATTTTCATTGGCCACAAGATTTACAAACTGTTTTAAAAAATACTTTGCATGCCAAGAAAAGTCATTGAGAAAAATAACTTCCTACACTGATGCCTTTTCCCTAGCTGGGCACAATATATCAATTCACCTATTAGTTATTTACTGAATCCCTCTGATAGCTTCAGCACTCTGCTATGATAGCCCAACAACGGAGGGGAATCATGCAGAAGCTTATAGACTATCTGGGGAGACTGAAAAAGCATGTATCCAGCCATGTAATATAAAAATAGAGACATTTATTCAAGAAGACAAAAAGTACAAGAAACAGCCCTGGCTGGTGTGGCTCAGGGGACTGAGCACCAGACTGCGAAGCAAAGGGTCGCCGATTCAGTTCCCAGTCTGGGCACATGTCTGGGTTGTGGGCCAGGTCCCCAGTAGGGGGTGTGCGAAAGGCAACCACACATTGATGTCTCTTTTCCTCTCCTTCTCCCTTACTTCTCCTCTCTCTAAAAATAAATGAAATCCTAAAAAAAAATCCCAAAAATCAAGAAACGTTGTACATAAGACAATGACACCTGAGTCCCCTTCAAAGCATGCACCTTAGGACATCACGTGGTCCTCCCAGTCGCTATCAGCTGCCCCGTCATAGCTTTCTGAGTCTCATTCATGGTCTGAAATCTCTTCCCATTCAAAGGTGATTTTAGTTTGGGAAAAAGCCAGAAGTCACAGGGTGCCAAATCTGGGCTGTAGGGGGCTAAGTCACCTGGGTGATCTGATGTTTCTCCAAAGAACTCTGCACTAAATGTGACATATGAACACGCGATTGTCATGATGAAGCTACCAATCACCAGTTGCTGACAGCAGTGGCATTCTGAATAGTTTCTGTGGAGGAGTGTTCAAGCATAATGCAAAATGTGATGCAGATTTGTTGCTCTACTCGCCTAATCATTTTTAATGCAACCACCGCACAGTACACATGCTCATTCAATGGAATCTATTGCCCCCACTGACTAGTACAGTGAAGTCATCATGGTTCTCACATGTACATTCCAGTCCACTCTCCTTGGCTGACAGGTTACATCAATGTCACAGAAACCATTCTCATTATATTAAGAATGGCTGGGCTATGTTTGCACAGACCTCATATGTGAAGGTACAGAACCATCAATAAAAAGTTCGTGGATACAAGAGAAAATTCAGTAGTTCAGAAAAGGGAAGTTGGGAACTAAAGAAGCCTGAGGAGACTTCATGGAGGAGGAGGACTTGAGATGGAACAAAAGAAGAATGGACTTTGTTCTTGCTGTTCAGAGCAAGGAGAAAAATCACTGTAAAATCAAGGAGACAGGATTGAGCATTAAGTAGGTCTCCAGGGTGAAGAGGAGCATAAAGTAAGACACAATGAAATGACAGAATGATTAATAAAAAAGACCACATACTGAGGTATATTTCAAAGGCAGATTGAATATGAAGGATGTTCCCAGTCCAATGCTATGTATCTGATTACTGTAATAATGTTGATCACTCATTTCATGCCTACTACATGCCAAGCACTATGTTGAGTGCCTTGAATATATTATCTCATTTAATCATTATAACTATGACTCCCATTGCATGCCGTTTACAAACAAGAACACTGTGGGGCTCAGAGAAGTTACATAACTCACCTGAGATCACAAGCTAAACACGTGGAGGAGCTAAGACTCAAGTCCGTGTGTGACCGACACCAAAGCCTAAGCTCCTGGTCACATGCCATCCTGATGTCAAGTACAGAAAACAGTCAATGAAATTAATTCTGAAACTATTCTCTAAACTCTTCATAGGTGAGTGCTGATATTCGCCTGAGTGTCCCACCTAATGGTTGGTGAGCACCGATCAAACACCAGAATGCTGCACGGTGTAGGAGTTATGGCTAGTCTTGGCCACATTACAACCCAGTTGTAGGACTCACAAAGCTACTGACACTTGGGTCCTCTACATGTCTTTAAGGTCACGGTCACCCCTAAACAATGTGTGCACTATTTGTTTTGCATGCAAAAGGTTTACCTCTCATGACTACTCTGAAAATATCCTGACACAATGGTGGATTGTATTGATTTAAAACATTGTTTTGTTTTTGTTTTTGTAACTCTGAGATACTGATCCTACAAACTACTAAATATGCCTTTGTTCCCTTGGGATGTAGCAACAAATGCAAGTAGATAGATTGCTTTAAAAATGTCATCAATTATTACTTAATACCATACTGCTCACTTTGGGCCCAAAAAGTGCAATGCCTCAAGGCAAAATGATAGCTCTAACTTAATTTTGCAAAGAATATAAATGACAAAAGAAGAGGGAATTCTTAAAAAGTTGGGAAAAGATTTGTTTTTGTTACTCCTAGTTCAATTTCCAAACCTCACCTGGTGGTGTCAAAACATTTCTATGAAGAAAAAATAGCTCACTCTCCCCAGAGACTTCAATATTATTTTATTACAAAGAAAAAATATTTCCATAGCTTGTATACTATAATTGGACATATTTTTACGTTAGGTTGTTGCCTGTTTCTGTTTTGCTATTTTTCCTAATTGGCTTACGGAACTCATCTTTAGATAATCTTCTGAGCAATATCCCCAAAAATTGCAGTGCTGTGTTTAACCAATTTCTATGGCAAAATAAACTGTTTTCCTCTATACTTTAAATGGAAATCTCTTCTTACTATTCTCATCCACCATATTTATTTCTGGAATGTTATTCCTCCCAAAAGTTCTTTCTTATTATAGAATATGAGAAATATAAACAGCGTGGACCTTCTAATGTAGAGTGATAAAAATGTTCTAGATTAAATGTGGTTAGGTTACAGCAATGTGTTCTACGTGTCAACACATATATTATGAGAATCTGGGGTCTGAGATGGTGAGTGTCTGCCTTGCGCTCCTAGATGGCAGCTGGAAGGTGGCAGAGCAAGGCTGCCCCACACCTTGTACCTGGCCCCCCATCCTCAGGGCATCTCAGAGTGCCAGGCAAGGGTGGAACACGAGCAGCATGGACCTCCAGACCTAGACCAAGGGAACTCAGGTGGAGACAGAGAAGATACTGAGGCGACTTCAGAGCCAGAGGGAGAGTGTAGGGGAGCATCATGGTGAACAGAGAAGACATTCCTATCAAGAGCGCCACAGACAATCCCACCGCCATGCAGTGTGCCATCCTCATGTACAACGTCGTCTTGAAAGCCCGGAGCACCTGCTGTGAAATCGCCCCCCTAGAATGACTTCACTTCCCTTTGAATTCGCTCCAAGAAATAGGAGATTATGATTGTACCAGATAAAGGCTACTTCCTCATTGTGATTCAGAATCCCACTGCATAAGCCACTCTCCTGGCTCCGTGGGTCATCCTCCATTTAATGCCCCCCAACAATAATAGTGGTAATCATGTCAACTGACTGGCAAGTGGAAATCACCTTGGAGACCATGCAGACCAATCCAGTGACCGAAGTGGGCTGCAGCTCCACCCCACCCCGCCAAAGCCATCCCGCTGCTGGCCCATTGTCCCTGAGTTCCCAGGAGGGCCATCTTTCCTCAGATCCAGGTTTTGGAGCAAGAGCTTACAAGACCCTGCTTCCTTCTGACCCTCAGTTCACTCTGTTGCCCTTGGAAAAGGCTGTTTTTCTTTAACTAAAAATAACTGAAACTTGAAAAAAAAAAGAACCTGGAATGGAGCCTGAATTTTATTCTATTCTAGAATTTGGCCTCTCATTAGAATATTAAGGAAGACTATTAAATCAGAAACTGAAGGGTCAGAGATTTTACCCTACTTGCAAGCTAACAGGTGAGCCTGCTACAGGTTTATATACGTATGCTGAAAGAACACACGCCTTTTGGATCCGAGACAAGGGTTGTTTATTAATCACAGCATAATCAGCAGCCAAAGCAATATTTTGCACTGGTTCCCAAAACCTCAGGCCCTACAGGGTGACACAGTGAGGACCAGGTGTTACCTGGGCAGACACCGGGGTGAATCACAGGGGATGAACCTTCAAATTAGGAAAAACTAATTTATATAGAGCTGCTGGTGACCTGCCCATTCTCCTCTCCAGAGAAAGAAAGAGGACTTATCTTTCTTTTGGAATGTAAGCAAATCTCTCCAGGGAGAGAAGGAGGATTTTACTATTCTGAACTGTGTCTTCAGAAAGAGACATTTCAAAGCTCTATTTCTAGCATCCAAGGTCATTTGCTCTTCAAACATCTTTGAATGATAGTCCAGAAACTATAGGAATACCATGGTGAATTGCCTTCCAACACAGATAAGACTGGGGACAGAAAGTAAGTGCTGCATCCACAAAACTATTTACCAGAAACAAAACCCACAAGTCTCAGGCCACCCTCCCAGATCAGCCCCCACCTGTGTGCTCTGGATTCCAGGCATCTCAGCACTATCGCCGGGAGAAGCCGAATCCCAAATCCTGGGGGACTATGACTAAAAACCAAAAAGGCCTGGCAGAGAGGGTTAAAATTTCAAAAACAAAATCAAGAGGACAGAAAGCAGGGAAATCAGATAATAGGTTCAAGTGGTGCTTAGGAGACTATGGCTTTTAAGGAAATTTCTAGGCTGATCTGAATGACTCATTGGTTTCTTACAGGACAGACAGACATGGTCTCAGACAAGGCAGGGAAGAAACCATGTAAGGTGCTTATGAACTTAGACAGTGTCCCTAGAGTCTGGAGATTGCTCAGAGAGCCTTTGAGTCACTCCGAAGGAGAAATGATATTATCCAAGATGTGTTCAAAGTGGCAGAGAATTCGTCTGTGATGTCCATGTCCACAGGCCATAGAGCCTGTCTTCCTATGCAGGCAGGCCATTCTGCCAGCAGAAGCCCACAGGAGCAGCCCCCATAGTCTGACATGGGACAGGTTATCGTCCACAACCCAAGCTTCCAATCAGTGTACTGCTTGAAAACACTGAAGTGGTTCTTTGGCAAGAATAGCTTTGAATCTGGGTTATGCTCTTGGCAGCATGTCACCGAGTGTTCCTGAAAAATTGAAAGCATCTTGCCTGGGAAAGAGGCATTGCCCCTATTTCCGAGCTCAGGTATCTTCTTCTGGCGTTCACCAGCTAGGCAGGCAAACAGCCAAGAGACAGTCCCCTCGGACTTCCATTTGCTAAGAAAAATGGGCCTTCGGGCTCCTTGCGATATTTTGGGAACATTAAGCTGAGTGAAATCCGGGGTTATTGAACAGGTTAATGATCAAAATCATTAAAAGGGCTACACGAATCTTCCTTGCCACAAGAATAATGTCAGTCATTTGACTTCTAAAAATGAGGACACTAGAAAAGAGAAGTTGAGATGGCAAAAACAGTGAGCAGTTTGTGTGTACCATAAACTAAAATTCATGTGCCGACTAATTTTAGAGGAAGAACGTTTATAGGGCTCTTCCCTCTCTGCTTACAATTTATATATCCAAAAATATATCTATGAGATTTTTTCCTTTGCTTTTAGAATACTAGATGCTATAAATTAAGTTTTAACTGCTTGGTTTGTTGTCTACCCCTGTTGTAGCTATATTATGCTTTATATGCTATGATTAAATTAAGTTTTCTTTGCAAACCAGCCATCATGCCTTCATTTGTATATTTTTGCTTTGTAAAATACTGCATTCACATCCTCTCAAGCCTCTAACCTTCAAGAGTGTTTACTTAGGCACTAGATTATTCAAGCTCAGATTGGTTGTGGGTATTGTTTAGTCCTTGAGACCTGGGACAAAGTTAAAAATGCTACAGACAATGCTTTCAAGTACTTACCTCTCCCTAGTTCCTACATGTATTCAAGCCATTAACTTAAGAAAATATTTCTTCACTAAAAGGCAGGTTTTCCCAGGCAAGCTTTGATGATCACCTCAGGCAGACAATCCCTGAGCTGCCACAAGCAGTTCAATCTCACATAAAGGACACACATGAATGAGTGGCCACTCAACTCTGGAAAAGAACTTTTCGCCAACAGGCATGGTGCTCAGACAGGCATCACTGAATATGATACAAGAAACTGTCTCTTAAATAAAATAGAATCCCAAACTGCCAAAGCTTATAGCTGGAAAGTAAAAATCCAGACAAGAAAGTCCCTGAAAAAGTGCCTTATTTTAGTCCTATTGTGTGGTAGGTAGAATTGTAAGATGATTCCCAAAACACATTGACCCTTGTGTAATAATCTTCCCTTAGAATACGAGTACAATCTATGAGTATGATGAGATATTACTCTTGTAATTAGGTTACATTATATGTCACAGCTGACTTTTTAAAGTTGTAGTTAAAAAACATAATATAAAAGTTGCTATCTTAGCCACGTTAAAGTATACAGTATAGGAGTGTTAAATATATCCACATGGTTGTGCAATTAATCTCCAAAACTTTTTCATCTTGCAAAATTGAAACTCTGAACCCACTGAAAAGCAACTCCCCGTTTCCCTCACCCCCAGCCCCTGAAAACCTCCATCCTACTTTAGATATCTCATATAAGTGCAATCACATGTAGTATTTGTTGTCATGATTGGCTTATTTCACTTAACATAATGTCCTCAAGGTTTATACATGTTGTAACATCTGACAGGATTTCTTTCATTTTTAAAGGCTAAATAATATTCAATTTCATGTACATAGAACATTTCATTTATCCATTCATCCATGTACAGATAGTTGGGTTCCTTCCACCTCTTAGCAGTAGTGACTAATGCTGCAACGAACATGGGTATGCAAATATCTTTGAGTCTCTACTTTTAATGGTTTTGCATATATACCCAGAAGTGGGATTACTGGATTAAGTGGTAGTTTTATTTTAAAATTTTCAAGGAACATTCATGTTGTTTTCCATAGCACTTGTACCATTTTACAATCCTACCAGCAGTACACAAGGGTTCCAATTTCTCCGCATTCTTGTCAACACATTATTTTCTGTCATTTGGCAGTAGCCATCCAAATGGGTATCAGGTGATATTTCGTTGTGGTTTTCATTTTCCTTTCTCTAGTGATTAGTAATGTTCAGCCTCTTTTCGTATACTCTCTGGACATTTATGTCATCTTTGGGAAAATGTCTATTC